>MJUT01030289.1:1005398-1022051 GCA_002080005.1 Gigantidas platifrons
ATGTTAAACTACCCTATCTAATATATAAACTGGATTTGACTGTAAAATTTAAATTATTGATGCATTAACATAATTTTATGTTAAAACGGGTTGCATAAACATGTTGCACTGTTGACAAATTTTCTGTAAGTACCATATGCTTTTAGGCTAGCCAATAAATCCTTACACTTAGACAATGCACACAGGTATAAACAAACAATCATGTTCAACAAGAAGTTGTATGATGTACATTGTAGGAAACGATACCTAATTTTTCAAACTTTTCTTAGTGAGGGGGTGCTCTCAAACCCCCTAGCTTATTAGACAAAAACTACTCTCAGTCAAGGAAGAAAACTACTCCTATAAGTCAACAGGGGTAAACAGGTCTTCTGTCCGTCCGTCCCAAGATATTTTTCGTCACATTTTTCTCAGCAACTATTGATGGCAGAAATTTGATATTTGGTCACAAACTTCATATAAGTACCCCATATTGTGGGAAGCGTTTTTGGACCCATCAGATTCCTACTTCCTGTTTGCCGACTTGGTTGATTTTTATACACATTGAACATATATGCTCATTTTTTGTTGCATTTTTCTCAGATTGATTGATTTTTGGTGTTTAACGCCACTTTCAACAATATTTCAGCTATATCATGGCGACCAGTTTTAATGGTGGAGAAAGCCAGAGAGAACCAACAACCATGGGCAAGCAACTGGTAAACTTTATCACTTACGGCTGCGAGTCGAGTGCACCCTTTTTTGTAATTTACAAAGCTGGGCGCGATTTTTCTCAGCATCTGATATTTCGTCACAAGCTTTATATAGGTACCCCATATCGTGGGAAGTGGTTTTTTTACCCGTCCGATTCCTACTTCCTGTTTGCTGGCTTAGTTGGCTTTTATACACATTTATCTAAGGCTGTCACGGTTATCCGTGTAACCGTCGGCGTTTAGATTTCAAATACTATCCGTTTAAAGAATTAGTAAACGGTTAACCGTAATGTATACGTGTATACGAGATCAAGCGTTAAATACGGTCAAGTAAAAGTACAGTAACATCGGTAAAACAAAAAATCAATAACAATCTGAATTGAAATTAAAGATCAATTACATTGTCAATAAATGGTCTTATTCTCCTACCCACATAGAATTATTTTCTCTGTGATAGTGATATATTGCATACCAATCATTTTTTTTGTTTACCTTTCTGTTGCCGATATTAGTCAAAACAACATTGAGACAGTCCCTTTTATTCATTACCCAATCAAATGTTTAACAAACATCAGGTCATCAGGTGAACAGTGTATCCCAATACACAACTTGGAAAATAAATATGTACGTTGGGCACTGACGTTGGGTCGTTTAACACACTGTCGTTTTACGAGAAGAGCTCAGAGTTTGAGACAGTATACTTTTTATTTCATATTCCTGACAAGCCCATCACTGTAACTCGTAGATCTTATCACGTTTTACATGTCAATGGAAGTTAAATTCAATAATGTCGGAGTTTACATCGGACACAAAATTGCTTCCATGTACACATGTATAAAGACAAGTGTAGCATACCAAAATTGTTTTTGTCATTTCATGGGTGTGATTTTAAGTCTTAAAGTTCGAGATCGTCCACAAAAAAGCCAAAAACACAGACTTTTCAGTAAAACCGTTCTTTCACAATCACAATAGCTGCATGCTTCACATGAGGCTTTTCAATTGCCATTTAAACGGGATCGGTTCGGTTAATGAAGGTCGGTTAAATGGATAGTGATTTTGCTAACCGTGACAGCCTTACATTTATCATATATATGCTCATTTTTCGTCACATTTTTCTCAGCAACTATTGATGACAAGAATATGATATTTGGTCACAAGCTTCGTATAGGTATTGTGGGAAGCGTTTTTGGACCCGTCAGATTCCTAATTCTTGTTTGCCGACTTAGTTGGTTTTTATACACATTGAACATATATGCTCTTTTTCGTCGCATTTTTCTCAGCAACTATTGATGGCAGAAATCTGATATTTCGTCACAAGCTTCATAAAGGTACCCCATATCGTGGGAAGCGTTTTTTGACCCGTCAGATTCCTACTTCCTGTTTGCCAAACAGCGGGGGTATCAATCATAAGTGAGCATTAGCTCACAGTTCATCTTGTTTATTTTGATCTCATCAACATTTGAATGTCAAGGTCACATGACCTAACTTGATAGCCTTTAAGCTTGATCAATGGAAGTCGTGTAATTCTTTTTGGGGGTCAATCATATAGTTGACACCTACAAATTCTGTATTAAATTCATATTTACTTCATACCGATACAGGTATTTTACACCATCAATATAAAATAAAAGAAGCTGTATTAAATATTGACTGTAATAGTCACTTATTGTCTGGTCCAAAAAATAGGACTGTTTGAAATCTTGAATGTAATAGTCACATACAGTCTGGTCCAAAAACATGTAGTAAAATACACAGCTAATTTTATATTATACTTTTTTTTTCAGGAGGATTTAGATTATGATGAAATCTCTGCAGCTGTAAATGGTAAACCTATTTACTGTTAATTGTTATTTCTATAAGCATGGGTCGTCGTGGTCGTGATCGTATGTTAGTTGGATTTACAACTACCTGTGAAATCAGTGCCTATCACCACTAACGTTGTGAGTTGGAACCCTGTTCATGGCGAGGTGTACTCGATAAAACATTATGTAATCAAGTTGGTCAGTGACTTGCGACAGGTCGGTGTTTTTCTCCAGATACTCCGTTTTCCACTATCAATAAAACTGACCACCACGATATAAAAATAATGTTGAAAGTGGCGTTAAGCATCCTAACCCTTAATTAATGTATGCATGTTAAGATAATACTCAAAGGATTAATGATATACAGCCAGATTAATATCATGGGTTCATACTGTTGATACCAATTTGATTTCAGAGAAGTTCAGAGAGACAGGAAAAATAAGTAAGCACTGTAGCATCATCCTCATACTACTAGTTTGTTGCCTACATACAGGCAAATATTGTAAAATCAAAACACCAGTCTTCTTGCTAACCCACTGGCCCGAAGCCAAGGACAAGTAAACCTGGATTTGGACAAGTGAAAATTATTAAAGAACGTGTTTGAATAAATAGAAATTTTTTCTCCATTTGACTTTCGGGCAAGTAAGTGAGAGAAAAAAAGGCTAAGACTGAAACACTCGCCTGTTAGATTTCCAGTTCTTTTTTAAAGCTAATGTCAGGGCTTACCACACATAGTAAAAACAGGGCGACGTGACTTCTCTCTCAGTTGACTTAAGGGCGAAGTGAGGGAAAATCTGGGAGACTTCCGAAAATCGATCCCGATTTTAACGTTTCTTTCCCCACTACCGCATGTTCCCCTACCTTTCACAAAACGAACGTGTGCTGCAACGATCTTAAAAAGGATGCAATTAACAAGTTTGGAATAAAATATTGAACATCAAGCCCTGTATGGGTCATATTTCAGGAACATTGGGGCTTCTTTTACGTGAATATTGAAGAAAAAGTATGATTATTGAAAATTTATAGGCGACGTCTCAAAATAAAAGGGCGACTGAAATTTCGCTTTTGGGCCGAGTTGGAGCGACTTCAGAGCCATGAAGGCGACTTTGTCGCCCAAGTCGCCTGGTTTGGTGAGCCCTGTAATGTTCAAATAAACAATTCACAATATCGATTGTGCTCACACATGATAAAGCTGAGTACTTGCTCATTTCGCATTTAGCAATATTCACTTACTGCTTGTTCATTGGGAGTGTGAATTGTTCTGGTTGGCAGGCCCCATACCAAGAAAACGTTGTTCGGACCAGTAAAAATTTTCAGTTTTTATTTAGAAATATTATATAAAAATAAATTAAAGAATGTGATTAGGACTAGTAAATTAAAATTCCCATTTCAAGGACTGGGTTGGTCATTGGGAGTGTTCTTGAATTCTAAAGCATGAATCGATATATTGATAAGAAAATGATGGATTATAAGGGACGAAAAAATCTTATATTGTTGTGATGCAGATAATTATTTGAAAATAAAATTGTGTAACAAATTCAAATTTTAAAAAGAAATTTTTATCGATGAACCTAAAAGAAAATAGAAATATTATTTTGTAGTATTGTCGGCAGTAGCTGCCATTAACCAGGCTTTAGATGTAGGTGATGCTGATAGAACATTCCAGGCTCTGTCTCATGAAGATGCCCATATTCCCAGTCTAGATGAAAATAATGCTGACAAATACCAAAAGCATTTATCGTCATTGAAAACAGCTAAAAGAGAGGTTAGTTATTATATTTCAAGAAATTTCCGTGTCTGATTTTATGAATATTTTCATCAAAAAGAATTTTTCTGAACCTACATGTATATTTTGTTTTTCTCGTAAATTGGTGTACTACAGGGTTCCCACGCTACCGGGAAAATGGGAATTCGGTTTATACTGTTCACAGTCTGGAAAGTCCTTGAATTTCACAGAAATCGCGAAAATCCGCCAAAAAATCGGGAATTTTATCGTCGGTCAAGGTTCATTTGTAGTACCAAATCTTTTTAGTTATTAGTCACTTCTTAACACATCTGATTCAGCTGAATGCTTAATGTAATGGCATTTAGAAAAGGTTGATTAATATAAACTATTAACCTGACGAAATGGCGTGACTTTCAATAGTTTCTTCTTTCTTTTTGTCACAAATTGGAGTTCAGGAATTTCTCCCAGACATTAATATCAACTCAAACATTCTCACCGAGGAATCTGTTGTGAACATTTTACAGTCTATAATTGTGAAAAATGTGAAGCAGTTATGTTTAAGTAGAAGAACATTGACGAAACAAAAACAGTTTTCAGAAACAACAACGGCCATGTGTGTCGATTTAATTTCAAAATGTATGACATTGGTTGATTTAGATTTGGAGGGATGTTTTTACCTCAGCCCCAGTCAAATAATTTGTGTATTTCTCCATAGCCAAAGATGACCTAATTGGATGTTCATCCGAGAATTTGCTATGGTATTTACATTAGAGTTGTTAACAAGAACACAATGTTGTAATATACAGAGGCACTGATTTTAGAAAATCATAATGAAATTAAATTTTCATTTACTATTCAAACATACTGAGAAAACTACAGCATTTTTATGCTTTATGTTAAGGGATTGATTCAGACTGTCTCTTAGTTCATTGGGTATATTCAAGCTGACCTTGAAAAAATGAAGAAAACCCTTGAAAACTCCTTGAAAAGACCTGAAATTTCTTGGACAAAAAATGGTGAGAACCCTGGTGCTATAAATAGCTCTTCATAGTTAACATGATAAATGTATGCCATTAAAATGTGATTAAGTTTGATCTTTGCACCAACATGACTTCAGCTAATTAAGAGATAATTACAAATTGAACTTGATATCTTAATATCAGATAATTGTAATTAATATTTATAGCTCAACTTGACCATCCATCATGTTGATTCAGTCATCTGGCAACAAGATGGGTTTGAACCTAAAATGTAATTGTATAATCGTTAGATGATGGTTGCAGATTTAGTATTTTTAGTGTGGATAAAAAATTCAACATGGTTGCCATAGCAGACAGACTATAGATTCTTTACGGTCCACTGATGAATATTATATATTTGCTTATTGTTATGTTTGTGTGATTGCCTCGTATGCAGAAAGTCTTAGATTTTATGGTAGATTTATCCACATTTCTGTCCACCCTTTCCTAATTAAAATCGTGTTATATAGGTAGACTAAGACACTCCTGAGTCTACCACCAGGCATGTATTAACCACACGTGAAGGCAGTGGGGTATGCCAATCCCCGCTTAAAAACCAAGAATTACTATTAAAGTTGCAATTTGATCACAAGATCATCTCACATTGTTTGTGAGGTGGAAAATTTGCTTCAGGAGTCTATCGAACCCCCCATTGAAAAATCCTGCCTACGAACCGGATGGGTATATGATTATGCATGGTCTGACCAAAATATAAATGTATATTAGATAATACCTTTATAAAATGTATTATTTATTACAGGCATCGTGTGAACTTCTGACGCACTTTGAAATCTGTACAAACATTAACGAAATTAACATGCAAGTTACAGAAGAACATGAAAGTAAGTTAAAACACTTGTAAAGATGTGTAATATCAGCTGACGAAAATATTGATTTTTTTTTTACAAATTATAAAATAATATTATATTTTGATTCACAGAATTTTTTATAAAATTTTATAGCCAGTCTTTTATAAAAATAAGAAGACATTCTGGATGATGATGAAATATTTTAGTACATTTCTCATTTACGGTGACATCAATTAAATAATGGCTTCATACTTGCATGATTAAATTTCAAATTATTGACGCTTGTGATTTGTTTTAGGAATTGTAGCTATAGGAGAAATAAATAAAGCCTTACAAATGGGAGATCCAACTATTACATTACAAGCTTTACAGCGACCTTCAGCAAAACTCCACGACGTTGATGATAGACAGTCGTATCGCTACCATGATTTGTTGGTTAGGCAAAAGCATGAGAAAGAAAAGGTAAGATTTGGTAAAATTTTAGCATATTTATTCAATTATTAATTTCTTAAATTGTTTTAAGAAAAAAAATTCTTTATTGTCAACAGTTCTGGTATATTATAACTTTTTTTTTAACAGGAAACAGATGATGAAGAAGCAGAATTGTGGGTAGAGGAAATTCAGTCCTCGGTAGAAGCAGCCAATAAAGATTCAGAGAGTGGTATTAGAAGTAAGGATTATGATCATGGCTTTTAAACATACCTCCCATACATAGAGGCTGGATATATTGGAATTTTTTGTAGGGCCCAACTATAAAAGTAGATTAAGTTATTTTTTTTAGTGGGAGAGATGTTCCAATGGAATAACCTTAATATTTCTGATTGATTCATCTGTTTCACAGGTTAAGGTTTGGTTTAAGGTGTTTAACACCAGTTTCAACAATATTTCAGTTATATTGTGGTGGCACAGGTTAAGAAAACTGTATCTTAATGTAGTCCCTATTCAGCATTATGTATGAAGTAACTCTGCTTCTGCTAAAGAAAGTCAATGGCTCATGTTTTGGTACTTCGAGGTTGCTGGAGGAATAGTATGTATTGTAGGAGTTTGTCATTTGTTAGAGAAATGGTTCATCATGAGAGAGTTTGAGGTTTGCCTAAGGAGTATTTCATGTTGTTATGATTGGTTAAAGGGGCATTAGCTACGATTTTGACAAAAAAAATTATATGCTTTGGAAATTGGTAAATAGCTTTAAAATGATGAAATAAAAGTAAATATTTCACATTAAATATATTATCGAACCACTTTCCGCCTTTTTGGAACGAAAATTTCCATCGATTACTTATTTGCTTGCAAGCAAATAATTTGACCTCGCTTTTTCCGTATGCAATTGACCTTACTAATGGCAGGTAAAAACGAATAATTTGTATTTTGTCGCTTATTAACTGCCAACTTGCATGACTCTTTGTCCGTAATTAACATTGACTAAAAGCAGATTCACAAAAAATAAGAAATAAGTGCATTGTTGTACTGATTTAATGACGATTCGACAAACTCCGTAAACAATGTCGATAATTAAAAAGATGACATCCATTTCTTGATCGACCTCAAAACACGAGCAGCTGCAGGTTTTTTTCTAGATGCGCGTACATTTCATAACATTTATAAGTTACAGAAACACATTTTATTAAGGCATCAATCATATCTGATAGTTTTTATGGGTAACAAAAATTTTCGATTTGGCAGATAATGCCCCTTTAAATTGTTACCTTTGAACTTCATTTTGTAAATTTTAACAATTTGTTCATTTGAATAGATATTCTGCTATATATTTATTTTGTCAAATTTTAGTGTCCAAAGCTCTTAGTGATATGAACAAAGCAATAGATGATACTGAAGAAACTCTGGCAGAATCTTTACAGAGTCAGGATGTTGGCTTACACAGTATCATACCAGAATGTATGGACCAATACAAACAGGGTTTACAGGAAGCCAGGGAGAATAAATTAAAATTAGGTCAGTAATCATCAATTTGACTACATACATGTATATTGGAACAGACAGAAATATTGCATAATAGTAATAAAAGCACAACAACATGTGTAATCTAATAGAATTAGGGCCTATGCATTGTATATCGAGAAACATTATTGAAATAAGTTTAATAATAGACAGAATAAAAGGTATGTTACATCCAGTATGAATAAAACTCATTTTCTCAAGAACTGTAATCTTGATTGAACCCAAGCGATCAATATGTTTTTCAAGTTGACATCTTATATTCATGGGACATACTTTGATGCCAAGTCACCTTCATTGGTTTCTATGACACCAGCATTTAAATTAAATGACCAATCCTACCAAATATGAACATGGTCAATCATTTTCCGTTTGCATTTTTCTCACAATTCTATTTGATAATCATAACATTATTATCCCCTCGCCAACGAAGTTGCGAAGGGATATAGTAACGCTGCCGTCCACCTGTCCGTAACATTCTTGTGAACACTCTAGAATCAACATCCTTCAATGGATTTTGACCAAACTTGGTACATACTTAGTGCTTAAGAGAATCTGGAACCCTATTGATTTTCAAGATCGTAGGTCAAAGGTCAAGGTCACCTGGTCAAATTTTTAGGTGAGAATATATACCATGCTTTGCGTTGCCCTTGTTAAAGTTTTACTCATTCTTCACAGGTTGTATATTTATTTTGTTTTATATAGGAAGTGGAGGTAGTGGTTGGATGATGAACAGACTGAAAGATGGGTCCAAGTTTTACTACAATACCAACAGTGAGGTATACAATTGGGCCAGACCTGATGATGTAGTCAAAGACCATTCTTTGTTGACCAAAGACGAAATTCAGGTAAATACATGTGCTAAATATTACAATAGTCTCCTTTAAATGCAGACCTGTTTACCACTACAATTTCAGCGTAGTTTCTACGATTTTTGACCCCTAAATTACGCTCTATGCCCTCATAAGTTATTTCTACGCCAACAAGTTGCAAAACTGGGAAAAAAAATCGAATACTCTTGTTTCTTATGGTAGATATCCGAATGCAACACTGAATCTTTTTCGTTTGAGTGCTTTAAAATTATTGTATATCCATGCTCCTTACAAACACTTTGATGATCTAGTAACATGTGTCTGAAAATTAATGGCGGAATGCCAAATGCAAGCAGGGAACTGAGCTTGAAGAAGTCACTGCCAGTGATAAGAGAAAATGTAAACATGAATTTACAGAAATTTGGAATTGTCTCAAACCCTCTACAAAGGGGGATACATTTATACCGTGTTCTACTTGTGGGAGACTTTTCGTGTCTGGTTAACGAAGTGATAACCGCCATATTTGAAATTTGTCGATGAAGTTGAGAGTAAAGGGAAAAAATTTGATTTATCGTAAATTGAGGTTTGCAAAGATATAGAGATTGTATAAATTTATTTAGCAATGAATTATCTTCACATTTAACTCAATATATGTACGATTATTGATCTATTAAGCTGTTTTCAGATATTTTATGTGATAGCCTTACTGATAAATTTCAAATAGTCATCTCTAAAAACCCAATATTGGTTATTTGGAATTTTTTTGCATCATAGTGTACAATTAATATTCTTATTTAATGAGAACTGTACATATATTTATATTATTTCTAAAGTCATTACACTATACATAAATTTGTTCAGAATAATGGTTATAAAAGGAATTTATAGATGTGATGTTTACTTCTACCAGCAAGGGAGATAATCGAACAGTGCAATCATTTCAATGTCTATCGAGTACATGTTAAACTACCCTATCAAATATATAAACTGGATTTGACTGTAAAATTTAAATTATTGATGCATTAACATAATTTTATGTTAAAACGGGTTGCATAAACATGTTGCACTGTTTAAAAATTTTCAGAAAGTACCATATGCTTTTAGGCTAGCCAATAAATCCTTACACTTAGACAATGCACACAGCCATGTATAAACAAACAATCATGTTCAACAAGAAGCTGTATGATGTACATTGCAGGAAACGATACCTAATTTTTCACACTTATCTTAGTGAGGGGGTGCTCTCAAACCCCCTAGCTTATTAGACAAAAACTACTCTCAGTCAAGGAAGAAAACTACTCCTATAAGTCAACAGGGGTAAACAGGTCTCTTAAAAGTAGAAAACTACTCCTATAGGTCAATAGGGGTAAACAGGTCTGTAAATGGTGTTCCACACATCAAAAGCCACCTATCACACAAGACCATCTTCATCATGCACTTTGTTGGTAAAAATTCAACCAAATTTTCTTTCTTGATCAAAGGTATTTTTTTAAGACAGGTAGAGACAGGTTTTATAAGAAATGATACAATGCTGGTCAGGTCATTTTTTAGTACATCACATTTTTAGACATGTTCCAGCAGGGTCAGTAACTGGTAATTCAAATCATTATACATGTAAATATGAGCAATTTCCCATCCATTTTGAACTTGGATAATATACATTGCTGGGTATTTCTAAATTTAAATTACTTTTAATAATGGAAGACATTTTGTTGTAGAAAGTTATAACAGATATTACATCAGCCCATGACAGAGGATTATTTTTAAAAGCCAACGAACCATTTGTAATAAAAATACAGTCACATACAAGAGGTTACCTGGCCAGGAAACAGTATAAACAAAGAATGCATTTCATGCAGACACAAGTACCAGCTGTTGTTAGGATACAGGTATAAATAGATGATTTTGAATATGATGTTTCATAATAATTTTTCCTTTGATTTCACGGAGTGATATTGTCAGTATCAACTTTGTCACTCTGATACTGGAAAATATCAGTTAGTGTTGCATCATATGTCAAATTTGTGTTGCATCATATGTATACATGTGTGATGCCAATAAAAAAAATAACAATGTTCGTTTTTAAAGTCGAGACGTGATAATGTCTGTCTCAACCTTCAACACTTCTGTTATTCTGTATTTCTAGTGAAAAAACATACGAGTTGATCTTGACAATTGCATTTTTGAAATACCCAAACCACAGGTATCTCCAATTTTGTGAGATTGTCCTATCTCTTAGTGTTCAGTGGCTGTTTTCTTTTCATTACCTTTTTTTATTTAACTCTTTACCTACCATTGACGTATGTATCAATGCTAAAAATCATGCTTGTCTCCTTACTGATGGATAAATACGCTGTAGTATTACCATTGTTTACTTGCGATAGCGGAATAACCCGCTGCAAAGAAAGGCATGCGCAATCGTAGTGAGGTATATTTCAGTCAAATTACCTTTGTTAGAAATCGTCCGATTGGTCAAATATAAAGGAAATCCTTTCCAATGACGAATGAAAATCGTTTTAAGAAATGAATGAACTTTCTAATGACGCCCCATATGACTATATAAGGCATTTCATTAATGAGCCTCGATCGATTTTCTCACCACGTGTTTGTTGTAGAATTTTATGAATGAAAGTAAGTAAACAATAGTGGATGCAATTCTAGATTTATTTGTGTCGGATGATGAAAGCGAGGAATTTGAAGGTTTTGGAGCCTCGGATATTGATGAAAGCGAAGTACGCAGTATTGGGAGTGATATTTCTATCTCCGATATAGAAATCGAGTCGTCTGATTAAGAGATGGAAGTGGTTGATGATGAAACGTGGTCGAGAAATTTACAAACTCCCATTGTAAACAACTTTTCGGAGAGCAGCGGGGCGACGTTTACTTTAGACAGGGAAAATAAAGAAATATATTTTTTTGTATCACTTTTTTCCTACTTCACTGGTAAACATCGTGATTGAAACAAATGCATATGCCCAGAGATGCATTGCCGTGAGATAGGATAAATGTTGGACACCAACCAGCATTCCTGAAATGATGGCATTTTTGGGAATTCATGTTGTTTTCTCTATTATTGGTTTACCCACATATACGCTGGCCTGGAAGTCAGCCTGGCCACTAGAGTTTCCGAGTATTCCCAGTATAATGACCAGAACTAGATTTGAAAGAATTTCTAAGTATTTTCATTTGAATGACACTTCAAATAACCCCCCAAGAGGACGACCGGGTCATGACAAACTTTGCCATATTCGTCCTGTTATTGAAAAGGTAGCAGAAACTTGTTCAACAAACTATGACCCCCCAAAGGAACAATCGATAGATGAAGGTATGATAGCCTTCAAGGGACGTTTGTCATTCAAACAATAACATCCAGCCAAACCCACAAAATTTGGAATTAAAGTTTGGGAACGTGCCTCCCCAAAGAATGGTTATGTACACGAATTCCAAGTTTACACTGGTCGTGTGGCAGGAGGACAACCAGAAGAAGGGTAAGGTTCAAGAGTCATCAAGGATCTTTCCCGCAAACTTGAAGGAAAAAATCATGTTGTTTACATGGATAATTTTTTTTCGAGTCCAGAATTATTCCAACAAATGCTACTGAAGCAGATTTATTGTTGTGGCACTGTTCGTCTTAACCGAAGAGGTATGCCAGAAGCTATAAAAGCAGCTAAGCTTAAAAAAGGGGGAGAGACCATCACAATGCAAAAAGGAAATTTGGTTGCAACAGCATGGAAAGATAAAAAAAATGGTGACTTATTTGAGTACCAACTGCGATCCAACACAACAAAGAATCGTTCAGAGGAGACAAAAATATGGCACCCGACAAGATGTACCTGCTCCTGTCGCATCTGAACTTTACAACAAATTTATGTTTGGTGTTGACCTGGCAGATCAAAAACGAATGCAATACTCCACCAGCAGAAAAGCTAAAAAATGGTACAAATGCTTTTTCTGGTTTTGTTTCGATTTAAGTGTTGTTAACAGCCTCATATGTATGCAAGAGTCACCAAATCATCGACTGTTAACTAAAACTGGAAAGGAGCGGAAGAGAACACAACTAGAATATAGAGCCGCTCTTGCCCAACAGATGATTGAACAATATCGGGGGATCAGGAAAAGGAAGGCACCAGCAGTAACCGGAAATTGTGGCTTGGCCCACTGGCCAACTCAATTTGAAAAGCCAGGAAGATGCAAGGGATGCCTGAAGAATAATAGGAGACATGAAGTTTCTGTTGGGTGCAAACAGTGTAACATCAGACTTTGCATAAAAAATGACTGCTTTTAAATATCATGAAGAACTTTTGAAATCAACTTCATTGTTTATAAAACTGTAAATATGTGTTTATATAACTGTAAATATGGACATTTATTGTGTACAAATGGACTATTAGTGTTAATATGGACATTTTCAATGAATAATATTGCTAACAAATTGATGTGATTGGAATATAGAAATACATAATGAATTTTAAAAAAGATTCATCAAATATAAACATTGGTTGGTATTAATCGTTTTTAATTTTTGATCTATATTATATAGTTAATTAGATATTTGACTTTAAATAACAGCACCATACCTAAAATCTTGATAATCTCTCACTGCAAAAAATATCTCTGGTAATTAACCTACAGATCAGCTGCAGTAGCTAACTTATCAGTTGTGTGTAGTAGTGAACTACAGCATCTGTTGTGGTAGATAAGAAGTTAAATCTCTGAAATTATTGAAACTTTGGACGAATGTTCTTATAGATGACCTAGGTAAAAGTATCCTTATTTCATTATAGTTTGATGTCCCATGTGACCACGCTGGTGCATTATAGTTTCTGGTGATAATGAAGGGTCCATACCAGTGTTCATTCCAGGCCGCACCCTTGCGCCATGGGTGCTATTTTTCATGTCAGGACACATAACAAACGTGACAAGTGCGCTGAAAATCCTCTGACCGGAATGTTTATAAAACGTAAATCGAGCGTGGCCGGATTTTAATCAGAGCCGTTCCCGTTATCGGTTTAAATGTTATTAGTGATAAACATGGCCGAGAAACGAAAGCAAAAGTCATTGCTTAACTTCTTTTTAAAACGGCATAAAAACAATGGCGAAGCCGGTGTTAATGAAGCTGATAGTGGGACACTCAATGAATATCCACTGCCGGACGATTCGGAAGTCGGGAATCGGGAGGAACCAACCCAAATTGAAATTTCAGGACAAATGGACAAGAGACGTTGCTTATTTATGACTAATAAAAATGTATTGAAATGTAATGTCTGCATAAAAGCGAAAAAGCAGAATGTCCTTACTGAAGGAACAAACAATGTCAGGACAAGTACTTTAACTAGGCATGCCCAAAGTAATGATCATCAGCTGTCAGTCACACCCAAGTCTGCTGATTTAATTGAAGTTGTTTCAAAGGCTGCCCTTTCAGATAATGAGTCTGCAATTATTGTTCTTCATCTTAAGCTGGACTGCTAGAAATGACCCCCTGATTTTAAGCCAGAGGGGCCCATGACCCCTTCATGTCAAATTCTGGAATGACCACTGCCTTACAAAGAGTCTTCATTTTGTTCTGACCCTACATCCAGTAAAAGGGCTGTTATATTATTATGATTCACTGAATTTCAGAAATCATGGCCATTTAAAATAAATTGTCATTTTGTTCCAATGATATATGATAAATATTAGGCATATTTGTTGCTGTATGATTGCAATTCCAAGAAATTTTCTGGGGGCTGTCGTGGTCATGATCGTATGGTAGTTGGATTTAAACTACTTGTGCAATCAGTGTCTATTACCACTAACGTTGTGAGATCGAATACCAAACAGGTGAGGTGTACCTGATACAACATTATGTGATAAAGTTTGTCAGTCACTTGTGACAGTTTGATGGTTTTCTCCGGTTACTCTGGTTTCCTCCACCAATAAAACTGACTGCCACGATATAACTGAAATATTGTTGAAAGTGGCATTAAGCACCATAAAACCAAATCAAGCCAAAATTCTTCTAATTTAGATAATTCCTAAATTGACAAGTATATTGTTAGTGTCAAATTTGCTCAATGAAAAAAAATAAGATTCAATATTATTTTATATTGTATAGGCTGCATGGAAAGGAGCCAAGCAAAAAAGACGATATCAAGAAAGATTACAATATTTAAAGAAAAATGATGAGGCAGTTATAAAGGTAACCAAAGACGTTGGCTATTTTTGAATAGTTGTATGGGACTATTCTATAAATAGTTGTGTGGGGCTTCAGAAGTCACTTTTATAGACATTACTGGTAGTCTATAGCGAACGGTCAGGAACTTGCAAGATCATCAAATTTCTTAGTTTTAGGCCTCTTCAATTTAAAAAATGTATTACTAAGCTGAAAACAATGATTCATATAAAATAAAATTACATGATTTATTGGTTTATAGTCTAGCTAACTATGAACATTGGCTTAATACTGTATGATAATAGTATTTGCTACAAGATGTAACTGAATCATGTAAAATAAGCATTTTATAAATTATGTATTAAATTCAATCGTATTTATTTTTCCTCTTGTCTATAGACCCTTCAGTTGTTTTAAACATAAAGCCAATGTTTATAATATATGAATATTATAATTAATTAAAGTTTTATCCAAACACAGGAACAGGACTAATTTTGCAGATTGGTTTCACTTTTAACTCTTCATACAAGACGAATCTGGAATATTCAATTTGACCTTGTTTGATAGTCTCACAGGGCAAAGTTTATTAGTTTTTTTGAACAACAGAATATAATTTAAACAGAGCACACGTAAATTCTAAGTTTTACCAGTGCATGCAATTTATTTTACATGCTAAAACCATAGCATTCTCCAAACATGAGAAACTCATTTATATGATGTCCATAATGCAATGTATGTAATTAAATCATCCAACACAGACAGTGGATGGTCATTTTTGGTCTTCCAATAGGATGCCTTTATTTCAATTCAGTATGATTTGTCAGTGAACGATCAGTTAAAAAGCCGGTAAATTTATTTGATAATGTATGTATTTATTTTCAGATCCAATCAATGATTAGAATGTGGAAAGCCATGAGAGAGTTCAAGAAGAGAATTAATTACTTCAAAGATAATGTAAGTACATTTCAATAATATTTTTTTTATTAAAAATACTGCATGTTCAAAATGTTTCAGTGACTTAAATGTTTGTTGCAAACATAATGATCTTTGTCAATTTCAGCATTTAGATGCACATGCACTCCCAGTTCTTCTGAAGTTTCATTTGTACAAATTTTGCAATTTGCATGTTGAATACTGAGGGAATTATTTTAACATGTAACATTTCGCTGATTTAAAGTCCATGCTTTACTACTATTTCCATTTCTTAACATTGGTTCCAAATGAATCGGGGTACCAGGAGACTGTTATTATATACTTGTCCAATAAAGCAAAAATGTATTGGTAGATATTTATTGAACAGCAAATGTAATGACAGCAGGATGAAAGTTTAGATTATGCATAATGATCAAAATAGATACTTTATATATAAATAGAAGGATGTTCATTTTTATTATTATGCTATTTGTCTGTGGTTTTCTCCGGGTACTCCGATTTCCTCCATGAATAAAACTGACTGTCACTATATAATTGAAATATTGTTGAAAGGGTGTTAAACACCATAAACCACAAACCACCACTATTATACTATTGTGATAATATCAGTAAAACATATCGTCCAGAACATAAGATTGATCATTTTAGGCCATAAAAAGTTAATTTCTTGGTTCTCAGGCCTGCCCGCATGTGGAAATTCGTTGCCGCATTGCCGATTTTATTGCAAAAATAGTAAAAAAAAAAAAAAAAAAAAAA
>MJUT01030289.1:1039625-1053199 GCA_002080005.1 Gigantidas platifrons
AAGTTTTTTTCGTATTTAAGTAAGTAATTGAACGATACTCGCCTTCAAATTTTCTTTTTTCACAACTTTGATTCGTGTAGTTTTCCATTTGATATTGTAAACAACCTACATTATCGGTGTTTCTTCTAAAAACCGAGAGAATTCCGAGTAACAATCGGCTGATTCACGCAAATGTTTTAATGACCCAGCTGATAAAAACAACAAAAATGGCATCCTAATTTTCGATTTTAATCAAATTTATGGTCGCGGGAGATAATGTGGGAGAAGTATTTCAAAGCGGGAGTTTTTAGTCTCCCGCGCGGGAGGCCGAGCTCAAAAGCGGGAGTCTCCCGCGAAATGCGGGAGTCTCCCGCGAAATGCGGGAGGGTTAACAGGTATGTGTTAGCAACATGGAAACCTGTCTAATCCGAAGCCATTAGGAGGTTTGGTTTAGACAGGTCTCCCTGCACTTTTCAGACTGTAACTGACAACTAACTTATAACAACCTCTTTAATTAAATAAAAATGACTTATAACCATTATACAAGACTGGTGGAACCGTATAGTTAATTATAACCAACTATTACAGGTATGGTATGAGATACATGGCTAAAATATTGAAAGCTTCTCTCAATCAGAGATTTCCTGAGGCTGCGGAGAAAGATGTGTTGAAGGTGAGAATCTAGATTTTATATAGTTATGTGTTATTATCATCACTTTAATACTGACTCATTCCTCAAGGGTGAACAATTTAATTTACTCATCCGAATCAAATTTATTTTTATATGGTTCTTAAAAAAAAAACTGAAAGATTTAAATACTGGTCCGAACTAAGTTTTACTGGTCTTGGGCCAGAGGACCGGTGCTCATTGTGAGGGTTTTACTGGTCTTGGGCCAGAGGACCGGTGCTCATTGTGAGGACTGCTGTCTGTCGTTGTACATTAAAACTTTTCTAAAACTACCATGTCAGATGGAAGTAAACTTTAAAAACCATGCTCCTTTGGTGAACCTCATTAGACTTTTGATCTTGTCGATGAACAGAACAAAAATTCAACATGGCTGCCAAATTCAGAAAAGCAATTTGATTGCAAGATATAATGCAAATTATTGTCTTTCATATACATGTTTCATAACTTGAATGTATTCATAGATTCAATATCTGCTTGATTATTGTGACTTTTATTATTCGAGAGATTTAAATAGACAGTTCTTGATATTCATATAGAAATTATATTTAATACTTTAACGAGAGTTTAATTTGATTTTACTTGTTAAGCATTTAATTTTATACACAATTTACACATATTTTGGATCTACATGCATACATGAAAAATCGTTTCAAAAGGCTGGAGAATGCAATCTCTAAAAACTGCCTTGAAGCAGCAAAACACTAATTAATAGTAGTGAATATTTATTGGTTTACTAAATCAGGGTGAGGTGTACAACATTATGTGATATATAGTTTGTCAGTGACTTGCGACAAGTAGGTGGTTTTCTCAGGGTCCTCCGGTTTCCTCCATCAATAAAATTGACCGCCACGATATAACTAAAAAAGTGGCGTTAAACACTATCAAACAAACAAACAAACTAAAGGACAAAAACTGATCATGATGGTATTCCAGGAACTCATGGGAGAGGCATACCTGTTTACCACTATGATTTCAGCGTAGTTTCTACCACTTTTGACCCCTAAATTATGCTCTACGCCCTCATAAGTCTTTTCTACGCCAACAAGGTGCAAAACTGAAAAAAAATCGCCAGAAAGTACTCTTTGTTTCTTATGGTAGATATCCGAACGCAACACTGAATCTTTGTCGTTTGAGCGGTTTAAAATTATTTTATATCCATGCTCCTTACAAACACTTTGATGATCTAGTAACATGTGTGAAAATTAATGGCGGCATGCCAAACGCAAGCAGGGGACTGAGCTTGAAGAAGTCACTGCCATTGATAAGAGAAAGATGTAAACATGAATATACAGAAATTTGGAATTGTCTCAAACCCTCAAAAAATGGGGATACATTTTTACCGTGTTCTACTTGTGGCAGACTGACTTTTCGTGTCTGGTTAACGAAGTGATAACCGCCATATTTGAAATTTGTCGATGAAGTTGAGAGTAAAGGGGAAAAAATCAGATTTATCGTAAATTGAGGTTTGCAAATATATAGAGATTGTATAATCTTATTTAGCAATGAATTATCTTTACATTTAATAATATGTACGATTATTAATCTATTAAGCTGTTTTCAGATATTTTATGTGATAGCCCTAGTACTGATAAATTTCAAATAGTCATCTCTAAAAACCCAATATTGGTTATTTGGAATTTTTTTGCATCGTAGTGTACAATTAATATTTTTATTTAATGAGAACTGTACATATATTTATATTATTTCTAAAGTCATTACACTATAGATAAATTTGTTCAGAATATTGATTATAAAAGGAATTAATAGATGTGGTGTTTGCATCTACAAGCAAGGGAGATAATCGAACGGGGCAATCATTTCAATGTCTATCGAGTATATGTTAAACTACCCTATCTAATATATAAACTGGATTTGACTAAAATTTAAATTATTGATGCATTAACATAATTTTATGTTAAAACGGGTTGCATAAACATGTTGCACTGTTGACAAATTTTCGGTAAGTACCATATGCTTTTAGGCTAGCCAATAAATCCTTACACTTAGACAATACACACAGGTATAAACAAACAATCATGTTCAACAAGAAGCTGTATGATGTACATTGCAGGAAACGATACCTAATTTTTCAAACTTTTCTTAGTGAGGGGGTGCTCTCAAACTCCCTAGTGTATTAGACAAAAACTACTCTTAAAAGTAGAAAACTACTCTCAGTCAAGGAAGAAAACTACTCCTATAAGTCAAGAGGGGTAATCAGGTCTGGAGAGGCAGAATAATATGGCAAGAATTAAACCAAATAATACTATACTAACCCTCTCCAATACATTGTAGATAAATGAATATGGTCAGATTTATCTAACTTGACTTGTCAGTAAACAACAACAATCATATCTAACATCCTGTTTGCAAAATGACATTGTTGTTCTTCCAGATCTTAGGAAACCTATTGTATTACCGATATATCAACTCTGCCATTGTTGCACCAGATGGGTTTGGTATTATAGACATCAGTGCTGAGATAAAATTGACCAATGACCAGAGGAGAAATCTGGGATCCATCGCAAAGATTTTACAGTTTGCTGCATCTAATAAAGGGGTATATTATAAGACTTGTGTATAGTTTCTTGTTTGTAATTGTGGATTAATTTAATTCCATTAATTCCATTTTTTTTTTTAATTTGGATTTACAGAAAATAAGATCTAACTACTAAATTTATACTTCTTGGACCACTGACAAATATTTTTGTGCTAGCACAAGTATTTTTATATGTAGTTTATGTTGATAGTTTTTAAAAAAAATCTGAAAAACACATTTAGGAATGGTCGAGATACCAAAATTATGCATATATTTTTACTTACTGTTGTGTTTTGTTCTTATGTGTACTTTTATTTTAGTTTGGTGGCGACAGTTCTTACTTGTCAAGTATGAACAACTACATCAGAGAAGCTCATGAAAAATTCAAGTAAGTATTTGTTAGAGAATTAAAAATGTTTTTATTTATTGACATGTTTGATATTATTTTTCTTATCTTATTATATAATATGGAACACAAGGTTTCAAAAAATTGAATATAAAATTGCCAGTAATCAGTCCTCTCTGACTTAAATACAGCTATCTCTCTTGTCTTCTATCAAAAATGGCCACCATTTCTGAAAATATTTTTTTTATATAAAATAGCCATTACTTCCACATTTTGTTTTATTTGAATAGTGAGTATATAGTAATGAGTTATTTCACATATGCTCCAGATTTCTTTATAAACATTTTAATTTTGCAGATTTTTGAAAATATTCAAATTAAGGCCAATTTTGATAAAAATTCAATTGGAAATAAAATGGTGCAAGAATTTTACAAGAAATTTCTTCTATATACAAGCTGATCCCTTTTCTTTTACCAAACATTTTGTTTACAGGCATGTGAAGTAGCAAAATAAAAAGTATGATGGTAGACAAGTCTATTGATCTGGTTCTTTTTTCTTTTCTTTTTTTATAGAAAGTTTTGTTTAGAAGCATGTGATGTACCAGAACCAGAAGTATGGTTTAATGTAGACCAGTATTCTGACCTGGTTACCATTACAAAGCCTGTTATCTATATATCAGCTCAAGAAGTGTGTGATACCCATCAGGTAACCAGTTTTAATAATGGTCTACTGCAAATTTAAGTCTGGCTCAAAGGACCAATGTTAGATATTATTGTCATCACTTTATGAACCGTATAAGTGATGTAAAGTCCAATTTCAAATTATATATCCAGACTCCTTAGCTCTCAAAAATCATTGATAATTACTAGATTTATACCTTCCCTGAATTTCAGCTTCTGCTGCAGCACCAAGATCAGATAGCCCCAGACTCTCAAGATCCACTACATGAACTTCTAGAAGATTTGAGTGATGTCCCAACTGTTGTAGAGTTACTAGGTATATTTAAGATCAATCAAATTTTAAGCATATTAAAATAAGTGTTCTTGAAAGTTACTTCATTATTGCATGGCAAAAATTATTTAGATATGAAGGGTTACATGTTTAATTCCCCTCAATTACCATTATAGATACTTATACCAAACTAGGCTTTCTCAAGTCAAGTGTTCTTATTCTTGTTTGTCTCTCTGTCTCCAGGGTTGGTAAGTTTGTTTACAAAAAACCAGAATGTAAGATAATATTCAAATACAAAAATAGAGAGTTAACATTATATCTTTGTAATGTAACAAAATGCTTAATTTTTATACGCCAGTCTTTAAGACGGGACGTATTATGATATACCAGTGTCCGACTGTCCGTCCGTCTGTTTCACATGTCGCGCTCTAACTTAAGAACCCCTTGGCCAATTCACTTCAAATTTCACAGAGTTATTGAAATTGATGGTCTCACGGTCTGTATGCTTTTTGGTGAAATTTAAATTTTTCATTCCAGAGTTATGGGACTTTATTCATCAAATTGTAGGCGATTTTTCGTATGTTGTGCTGTAAATTGAGAACCCCTTGGCCAGTTCACTTCAATCTTTGCATAGTTATTGGAATTGATAGTCTTATGGTCTGTATGCTTTTTGGTGAAATTTCAATAAATCATTCCAGAGTTATTGGACTTTATTCATCAAATTGTAGGCGATTTTTCGTATGTCGCACTGTAAATTGAGAACCCCTTGGCCAATTCACTTCAAACTATGCACAGTTATTGGAATTGATAGTCGTACGGTCTGTATACTTTTTGGTGAAATTTCAATTTTTCATTCCAGAGTTATGGGAAAGAAAGTCTTTACAAATATTGAATGAATGTTGACGACGGGTATATCATGCGCTCTTGGCGCAGCTGTTTATTATTATATGATACAGAAATAATTATGAAGGTGATGAATGTTTTCCAAAGGGTAAGCATTACCTGCTCCTCATGCCATTCCTGTCAAGAATATATGTTGAAATTATGAGTGTCTATCTGTGTAATGTTGTGTCAGTGAACACGCACTATACAAATCCCTCTCAGTATGTTAGTTTAGTTCAAAGTTGATAATCATCATCTCATCAAAATGTAATTTGTTCCCGCCATGGTATAGCTTAATGATTGCTCACTTGGGTCTAAACAACAATCACTGACTATTATTGTTTATGATTTTTAGGTGGTGAGATACCGGAGGATGAAAAAATCCAGGAAATGTTAAAGGCTCAGCTAGGTAAAACAGAAATTTCTCTGACACTAATGAACAAGTTTGAAGTTCCACAAGATGACCAAGCTGATGTTAAACAACTTCTTGTCAGGTATGCATGTACATCTCTTGTCAGTCCAACTTAATAAAGCTTTTTCCTGACAAAATGGATTCTGGCCTCAATATTCAGAGAGGATTTTTTCTCCCATTAATTTACTTGATTTTAGTTATTTTCCTCTGGCTTCAGCTTTGTAAATGACAAAAAAGTGTGTACTCGACTCGCAACCGCAAGTGATAAAGTTTACCAGTTGCTTGCCCATGGTCGGTGGTTCTCTCCGGGTACCCCGACATCCTCCACCACTAAAACTGGTCGCAATGATATAGCTGAAATATTGTTGAAAGTGGTTTTAACATAAAAAATCAAATCAAATCAATCAAATTTTTACCACGTAACATCCTTGTGAACACTCTAGAATCAACATCCTTCAATGGATTTTGACCAAACTTGGTACATACTTAGTCCTTTAGAGAGTCTGGAACCCTATTGATTTTCAAGGTCAAAGGTCAAGGTCATCTGGTCAAATATTTACCATGTAACATCCTTGTGAACACTAGAATCAACATCCTTCAATGGATTTTGACCAAACTTGGTACATACTTAGTCCTTAGGAGAGTCTGGAACCCTATTGATTTTCAAGGTCATAGATCAACGGTCAAGGTCACCGGGTCAAATATTTTACCGCATAACATCCTTGTGAACACTAGAATCAACATGCTTCAATGGATTTTGACCAAACTTGGTACATACTTAGTCCTTAAGAGAATCTGGAACCCTATCGATTTTCAAGGTCAAAGGTCAAGGTGACTGTGTCAAATTTTTAGGCGAGTGGATACGCCACGCTTTGCATTGTCCTTGTTTTATTTTCTAATGAGAATCATCCCTAAATATTATGTTATACAAGATTTTGGGCTGAATAATTTTTTTCTTCTTCTTAATTTCATAATTATAGAACAAAGAGAATGGTCGTTGACGTGATAGCTTGCCAGCCTACTGAAAATATTATGCAGATGTTAGAAAATACTTCTACTGATGAACAGGTATTGTTTATTATTATATGAAACTAGATAATAATTGTGTATGTGGAGCTAGCAAATAGATAGATGTCATATACAAAGTTTAATATTAATATTGGCAAATATTATGATGCAAGAAATAAAGACTTTTAATTACAAATTTATGGAAAGAGTGTCAATAGGTATGCAAAGTGTTGACAGGTAAATCATTTATATATTACATTTTACCTCTTCATATTTGTTTAATGTCATCCAATCAGCATCAACTTATTATAATTAATTATACCCCCGCTCCATACTGTTTTACCTCTGTCCACCTTAAGATATTTTTCATCGCATTTTTATACCCCCCGCAAACAAAGTTTGGGGGGTATATACGAATCACCCTGTCCATCCATCCGTCTGTCCGTCCATGTACCTTGTAAGCGCAACTCCTCCTAAACGGCTTATTGGATTTTTATGAAATTTTACACACTTGTAGTACACTACCTGCAGATGTGCATGAAGGAATATGGTTGCTGTCCAAAATCTAAAAGGGGAGATAATTCAACTTATACTGTCCGTCCGTCCATGTACCTTGTAAGCACAACTCCTTCTAAACGGCTTATTTGATTTTTATGAAACTTTACACACTTGTAGTACACTACCTGCAGATGTGCTTGAAGGAATATGGTTGCTGTCCAAAATTTAAAAAGGGGAGATAATTCAACTTATACTTTCACGAAAAGGGGGGGGGGGCATGTACCTTTCACAGTTCTAGTTCTCAGCAACTATTGATGGCAGACATCTGATATTTGGTCACAAGCTTCATATAGGTATGCCATATTGTGGGAAGCGTTTTTGGACCCGTCACATTCCTACTTCCTGTTTGCCGACTTAGTTGGTATTTATACACATTGAACATATATGCGGGTGTATCATAAGTGAGCATTAGCTCACAGTTAGTTCATCTTGTTAAAACTGGATTACACTTTGAACTTTTTGAATATTTATGTGTTAATAAGATTGTAAGGTTATTCCCGGAAAGGTTTCATAGAGTTAGAAGGTACTTTGTAATAAATCTGTATTGGTAATAGTCATTGGTAGCAAGTTCTATTAGGGCATTATAGAAATTAATATTTAATATGTTTGGATAGTGTGGTGAGAAAATTGTTCAGCCCATTCCTTTACATGTTTTGTTCTGGAATAACTATTTTATTTATTTTAATA
This sequence comes from Gigantidas platifrons, assembly GCA_002080005.1. Classification (NCBI taxonomy): domain Eukaryota; kingdom Metazoa; phylum Mollusca; class Bivalvia; order Mytilida; family Modiolidae; genus Gigantidas; species Gigantidas platifrons. Next base: position 1,047,673 of record MJUT01030289.1, read on the forward strand.
TATTAACCAATAAGCATTCCTTAGCTGATAGGCAGGTATAATGTATGCAGTGAAACTTATCTAAACTGGTACCTTCTATGATTAGCCTTTACTAGCTACAAATGTACATGTACTTATTTTGGCAAGAACATAAAAATTAGTGCTGTATTCATACATAAAATCATGCTATATACAGTACCCCCCTCCCCCTCTTATTATAAGACCACCACCCCTCTTGCAATGAACAAGTGGCAGGATAAGAGGGATGGCATCTCTTGAGGGAGACATTATGTAGTAGAATACCATCTCAGTGCATCTGAAATCAGGCCTGATAAAGGGGTAGCATTTTGGGGAAGGGGCCTTATAAGAAGGGGACCATTGTTTAGCTAAAACTTTCAGTCAAGTTGTTGACCTCTTTAGAAAAGTTTCTTGTATTCATGTTGTGACCAGAATATCTCACACTATACATGACCAGTCATACACATTTTCACAAATATCAAGAACCCATTCAAATGAAATATATTACACTTTACATATATTCTATATTTAGCACATACATACTTTATAGTTTTTGTTTTGTCTTTTGTACCTTCATGGACAAAAATTGACCTCAATAAAAATATAGCTTAGGACTGTAGCACATAGTTGATAGTAATATAAAGTCATGTCTAATTTACTGAGCTTTTATACATGTGTGTTTGATATTTTAAAAATCTATAGTTAGAGCAAACATAGGATGGCCCCTATAGGCTATAAATTACAATAGGCTGTGGCTATGCAAACATAGGATGGCCCCTATAGGCTATAAATTACAATAGGCTGTGGCTATGCAAACATAGGATAGCCCCTATAGGCTATGAATTGCAATAGGCTGTGGCTATGCAAACATAGGATGGCCCCTATAGGCTATGAATTACAATAGGCTGTGGCTATGCAAACATAGTATAGCCCCTATAGGCTGTGGCTATGCAAACATAGGATGGCCCCTATAGGCTATGAATTACAATAGGCTGTGGCTATGCAAACATAGGATGGTCCCTATAGGCTATGAATTACAATAGGTCGTGGCTATTTGTCCGGACCCAGACAAATAGCTTGCATGTTATTCGTCCGGACCCAGACAAATAGCTTATATCTCTGATCTCCCTTACACCAGTTTTCTACATAACAAACCTGGGAAAAAAAATTAAACAAAAAATTATGCATTTGATAAAAACAAAATTTTTGTGCATTAAAAACTCGTGAGGTGTATTTGAAACAACATTATGTGATAAAGTTTGTCAGTGACTTGCGACAAGTCGATGGTTTTCTCCAGGTACTTCTGTTTCCTCCACCAATTAAACTGACCACCACTTTATAGCTGAAATATTGTTGAAAGTGGCATTAAACACCATAAACCAAACCAAACCAATCAATTGTATGATGGCCCTTAAGACAAGGCTGATTAGAAGACGTTGGTCAGATAATGACAGTCACCTCTTATTGTGATTCCAGGAAGATTTACATCAAGCTATTGTCAAGAAGAGGGACCTCAGAGATAAGAAAATGACAGCATCACAAGATACTGGAGTTGTACGTCATCAGTCCATCCTTGGAGATACTAGGTATGGAAATTACAGGGTTACAATATATTTGTGTTTGACTTACAGAGATGAAAGTTTTTGGTTTATCTGTGGATTTCATCTATTGTCAACAAAATATTTGGAAATCAAATGTGTCGAACATGATCCAAAGAGATAGAAAATGAGGATATTTGGGCACTGTATGGGGGTGGGGTGGGGGTCCTATTTTTCATCAGCACTTGCATCTCTGGACTTGTAATATATGATACATTAGATGAACATGCAGTCTTGTTTAATATTTATTTATGTGTCTCCTTCTACAAAGCACTATTTAAGATCATTCGATCCAGATTTGATCAGTTCTGGTCCTCATTGATTCACATATTACTGTTACCAGCGTCATATTATTGTGGTCACTTTGTAATGCTCTGGTGTTTTTGTAATGATTTAATGTTCATTAGTTAATTATTCAAAAATTTGATAGCTTTATTGATACAGTTATGTACTGAAAACACATCAAAAGTTAATTACCGATGTATACAAAGTCTAGAATATACAGTAACCTTTAAATACTGGTAAACTGATACATTGGGATAGACTTTAGGCGACCATTCACCATGTCAGTAAAGTGACCACTTATTTTGGGGTTTTAAGCTGGCTGTTTACAGCAGGTGATCATTATTTCAGGTTTTAACTTTATTACACATGTAAAGATTCTGTTTTAAATTTTATTTTCAGAATGCCATTATCTTTTATGAAAACTAAAATAAAGAAGAACTTACAAACATTAGAGCTAGAACAAGTTGTCACGAGAAAAAATAATTACCAGGATATAATTAATATGATTGCCCAAGTAAGTACTGTATATGATTAAGCCTAACCTTGTGAGTTTGAATGCCACTCAGGCGAGGTGTAATCGATACAACATTATGTGATGAAATTGGTCAGTGACTTGCGAGAGGTCAGGTACTCAGGTTTCCTCCACCAATAAAACTGAACGCCACAATATAACTGAAATATTGTTGAAAGTGGCATTAAGCACCATAACCTTATATTTTTAATCCATAACTGTATCATTACAGGAAGTTTGCTTATAATAGTAGAAAATGAAAAATGTCTGCCTACTTTAGATTTTATTTTTATAGTGCTTCAACTAGCACCTTACCCTTCATGGTTACCTATTGCCTGATCAGTTTGGTGACTAAGTATAAACATGAGTACAGTCCCCTTATTCTGTTCACTTATTGCCTGAACAGTTTGGTGACTAAGTATAAACATGAGTACAGTCCCCTTATTCCATTTCACTTATTGCCTGAACAGTTTGGTGACTTAAGTATGAACATGAGTACAGTCCCCTTATTCCGTTCAGATTAGCAACAGCTCTACCAATGTTACAAGTTCAAATTCTGTTAAGACTTCAAATTACAAGTTGGTAACAGTAAATAATAAAAGTTATGCCCACCTTATCTACACACAGTAACATATGTTGTGCATTAATCCATACCACAAAAATTGAAGACAGGAGTACCTTCCCTTTGTGGAAAGTATTTTACATTAGATACAATAGAAAAACTGCTAAAATTAGATGATCAACTTATTAGCTAGAAGGCATTGAATCTTGAGTATCTGTAGTAGATCCTCTTCTAAATCAATCCAAGTTTAATTTGATTTGTTTAAATTTCTTTAATTTCCTCATGAAGATAAAAATCTTGACTTATGATGGAGTCATTAAGAACTTTGATACCAAAGGTAATAAGAATCCATATATATCAAAGAAGACACAACACAATGGCAAAAAGAATAAGTACAAACAACGATCTACAAAACATACACATAAAACTAAAGATCGAGTAACACGAACCCCACTAAACACCGGTGCTGAACTCAGGTGCTCCAGAAGGGTAAGCAGTTCCTGCTTCACTAGTGGCACCCATCTTGTTAATCTAATTACAAACACAGTGATAAGTCGTGAATGAGGAAAGGACCAGGAAGTGTTAAAAATTATGCAAATAACGTTTTCTTAATTTGACTTCTAAAATTTATAGACAATTTTTTAGCAGGAGAATTTGATGTGATTTCCCCCCCCCCCCCATAATATGTCTAATCGGTATAAATTTGCTGAAAAAAGGAAGATATGTTGAACTTCTTAATGCCATGTAACTGCAGTTAAAATTTGATCTCATTTTGACTTAATAATAAAGCTGCAATAGACAATTAAGAAATTTATATTTTTAGTAATGGTCGCCATCTTGAATGGAGAGTTGAGCTGTCTGACAAAACATAAATGGAATCAGGACTTAGCCACCCCAAAATACCCAAATGTACAGCCAAACCCAGGTATTAAAACCTATCTATACCTGGGCCACATAAACTGGAAGTTTTCAATTAAGTTGGTAGATATTTATTCTATTATTATTATTTCAGGACATAAGAAATCAAAGACGATACAGAAATCAGCGTAAACAAGAATTAATGAAGATTAAACAAACGATACAAAGTTTACAAGAGAAACGTAAATTCTATGAGTCACAGATAGACTATTATAATAGATATGTCAAGACATGTATTGATAACTTACAACAAAAAAGCAAGTAAGTATTGGTATATATAGAATAACGGCAGTTTTGAAGGTCGAGACATACATTATCACTAATATCGCAGCAAGTCCGACAGGGCGAGTTGTGATAATGTATGTCGATGACCGATAATTTTCAGTATCGGGGTCAGTTCTTGTGTATACGAGATACGAAATGACCTAATATTTTTGTGGATCAAGGTCAGTTCTGTGGTCCAAATTTTATCAGCGGCACACATTCAAAGGGAAAATGTCTAATTTGATGATAAAAGTTAATATGTAAGAGTTACTGGATTTGGTCATGTTGAATAAAGTTTTATTTTATTTTTAAACGATCGAACGGAGTGAGATATCGTTTAATGCTAGCGCTCATGCATGAGAAATACAAACCGGAAGACACTGCTTTACACAACATGTGTTGCAATCTTCCGCCCGGACAAAAATATAGTCCATATATAGAGTCAATTGTAAGAGGACGAGTAACTTAAATATCAGAAAGTGCATGCATGCAACATTCATATATTATAAATCCACCTTAAAATCGGGTACTTATATTATGCACGGTTGCTCATCTATCAGTATTTGTTTGTTTCAACGCGGATTTTGCGGATGGATATTTCAATATCTAGAAATTGATATTTTTACTAGGTAAGTGACTTTGATTTTCGTATTGCGTCTGAAAATTGACATTTGAACAACAAAAAAAGCGTGTGGATATTTCAGCAAGTGTACAAAAATTGTACCTTTCTACTTTTGTCATGTTCCGAAATGTGTGTTTTCTGTTTTTAATTTTAGAATAAATTTTAAAACAGTCTATTTATATCCTATGCTGCTGGGGGTTACAATTCAACTGGTTTGTCAGTGTCGTTAGTTCTCGACCGTCGTAGTTTTGTTCAGGACTGGGAACCAGTGCTTTAGACAACATGTGTTCTAATGTTTGACGTACTATCTAATGAAAAGTCTAGAAAATCCAGAAGAGGTTTTGACCTGTTAACCTTGACTCACTGCTGACGTATTTATGTCTTACATGCTTTTAAAGTATGTTCCACCTAAAAATAAACATGAAATGAAAGTAGCAACCGGCAAACAAACTTGGACACAAATAATGAAAAAAAAACTGTATAATACTCCAGTAGGTGTNCGTAAATGGATGAGGGAATTCCGGGAATTGAATGTTGATGTTGGCTTCAAAACAAAAAAGATGAAAATGGAAAGGACATGGATGTTGTCTTCGGAAGGCTATAAAAATATATCATTGGATAAAAGTTCATCGTCAAATCTATTAATAAGTGTTGTAAATTTTTTCAAGAGTCACATTCCCCTTCCGCGAAAAAGACCCCATATAGAAAAATATTTCCCTTTTCCAAGGTATAAAATTAAACCCACAAATGGTTCTGAATGCACTATATTT
>MJUT01030289.1:1077228-1099143 GCA_002080005.1 Gigantidas platifrons
CATTAGGTAGGAATATGGCAACTTTAACAGCCATTAGGTAGGAATATGGCAACTTTAACAGCCATTGGGTAGGGATATGGCAACTTTAACAGCCATTAGGTAGGGATATGGCAACTTTAACAGCCATTAGGTAGGAATATGACAACTTTAACAGCCATTAGGTAGGGATATGGCAACTTTAACAGCCATTAGGTAGGGATATGGCAACTTTAACAGCCATTATGTAGGAATATGGCAACTTTAACAGCCATTAGGTAGGAATATGGCAACGTTAACAGCCATTGGGTAGGGATATGGCAACTTTAACAGCCATTAGGTAGGGATATGGCAACTTAAACAGCCATTAGGTAGGGATATGGCAACTTAAACAGCCATTAGGTAGGAATATGGCAACTTTAACAGCCATTAGGTAGGAATATGGCAACTTTAACAGCCATTAGGTAGGGATATGGCAACTTTAACAGCCATTAGGTAGGGATATGGCAACTTAAACAGCCATTAGGTAGGAATATGGCAACTTTAACAGCCATTAGGTAGGGATATAGCAACTTTAACATTTGAGGTGGGTGCCTGGGCACAAACGCATGTAAGTAGTGTTACGCTTGATAACTGAGGCCCCTGTTTGCTGTTGAAAAAATCTAGGAGGAGATATTTTAAGTAAATATTTATTGTATAAAACAATTACAATTTTGCATGAGAAATGTAAGTCCTGGATCAAGTTTATTTTGCATTCAACTCAAAAATGGATGAGAGATGCATGGAAAACCTCCCCATTTAAATGACAATATATTGTATGCATATATTTTCTATTCATCCAAATATAAATACATTAAAATATACATCATATCTGAGTTAACAGTTTTTTTGTTTTTAAATCTATAATATATCAGCATGCCTAAAATCTAAACAAAATTCTAAATGAGAGAGAGGGATAACATGTTAACAGCTACAGAAAGGAAGATTTATTGGTGTAATTATTGTAACTTTGTATGACTTATAAATCCAGTGTTTGTCTGCCATTGTTGTTTTTGTTGCATCAGATGACTCCATTAATTCGGCTAATTAGAAAGTTAAGATGGAAATGATACAACAAATTACAAGAGCTAGGATAAAGGCTTAATTTGAATTTGAATTTTTGGTCTTTTATGCCACTTTCAGCAATATTTCAGCTATCTCATGGCGACCAGTTTTAGTGGTGGAGGAAACCGGAGTACCCGGAGAGAACCACCGACCCTGGGCAGGATAAAGGCTTATAGAATTTAAACAGTAATGGTCAACAATACATCCTATTGTAACAACAGAAACTACTCCTTTGGCAAAACATGTATATTATCAAGACTATGAATGCAATATACTGTGTAATTTTCTATTTGTCTATTAAATAAAACTCACAGTAAGTTCTTCTTTTTCTCTATTTAATTCTTGCAGCCATATTGGTTCAACTATTTTTCTCTCTGAAATGTTTTACATATAGTTTTCATTTAAATAAAATTGAAGATGATATCAATTTTATATTAAGTACTGTAGCTACATTTAAGGTCAGAAGTGGTACAGTATTTACTTGTAGCTTTTCTATTAACAATTTCCTTCCCTTTTTCACAAGTAAGTTTTGAATGTAATATTTTGATACTGATATCTTGGAACTCTTCATTGTTTGGAGATTTAAAAAGATGGTGATAATAATAGGTTATTGTACAGTGCTATGTACAATATGGAAACAAGATGTTGCATGCTACGTCGTGCTAAGAATACCCCCACTCGTTCATTCGTAAGTCGTATGGTAAACAGAAAGTAGATGTGCTGTAAATCTGGAAATGGGAGACACGGTACAAGTCACCATGCCAAAGCCATATATCAAATATAAAATTATTTCTTCCAATAGAAGCTGAGATATCTGTTACAAAAGTGTGAACGGGAAAACGGACGGACAAGGTGATTGCAATATAGCCCCTTCTCTACGAGTGGGGGTATAATATATTGTACGAGTCTGTATTGGACAAGACACCAGGCGTCTCATCCAATACGGGTTTTCAATACAATACGGACGAGTACAATATATTTCCATATTGTACATAACACTGTATAATGACCTATTTATAATACACCTGCTGAAATGATTAATACTATTTAATGTTTAAGTATTATATATATCATGGATCTTATGAATTAACTTATTTAAACCAACGAATCTGAAGGATGAGTTGGTTTAAATAAGTTCATGAGTAAGATCCATGGTATATATGGTTTGTAACAGAAATCAATATTGGGAGCTTTCGTCGAGGTCAGCGTCAACCATATGGAATAACATGTAGATGTTTATATTAAACCATGACGTAAGCTCCTCCCACTTCCATAGAAACTTAACTATTATTCTTATGTGATGTCAAAATCATGGAATAACATCAAGATCTTCATATTAAACCATGGTTTGTAAAAGTTCACTATTTTTAAGTTGATTACTGCATAAAAACATCAAAGGAAAAATGCGTATTTATGTTACAACTTTTAATATAGTCTAAATAGAACAATTGCACAACAGTATTTCGTTAGGAAAATGTTCTGTATCAAAACAGATCTCGTAAACTCTAAAAATGAATTAAAAACAGCAAAATAACTGATCAACAATTATTCTAAACAACTTTCTTTTTTTTCCTCAAACTGTTAAATATCGATCAAGTTAATTTGATTGTAGATTAATGTTAATATAGTATTAAACGCTTCTTTTCAGGAGTTCATGCATGTGTAAACGGTACCGATGCACTCACAAACTGAATAAACGTCCGAAGGGCATTTATGTAAATTTTGTGAGTGCATCGGCACACATGCATGAACTCCTGAAAAGAATCGTTTAATACTTATAATTCTTAAATTCAATAATGTAGATAAAAATGTATTATTCTTGCATATCCCTGGTCTAAAAATCGCACAAATTAAAATTCCGCGAAATATTGTTGACAACTTTCGAACATTAACAACATGACGTCATATGTAGACTTCCAGTTTAAAACGTAAAGACCAGGCATCATTTGGCTTCGTGTACGCTTCAATTTTAATCAGATTTAACTAAAATAAGTTTACAAGGTAGGCATTTTAATTATTTTTGTATATCGTTGTAAATATGACATGTAAAATTTTAGGTTTTCAAGATGGTGAATCCTCGTAGTGACGGCTTGCAGATTGAAAAGTTCATCGAGTTATGAACGAATAACACAAAATAGGTGACAGTGTCCTTGTCCAATCAAAAGGCATGGAAACGATATACTTTACTTCTATATAGAATTATCATTGAATGTTCCACCATTTATACAAGCTCCAGAAAACAGACGACAAAAATCAACGAGTTACTTCCCTTACATGATGTACAATACGAAAAAAATACGGACTTATCGGGACGTCTAATACGGAAAAAAATACGGCTTCCGGTTGTACAATATGGGAAAAATAATGTACGGTCACATGTCTTAAATGTGTGTTTTTGATTGGATTAACATTATAGCTGTATAATTAAATATGACTACATGTCAATCACTCAATACACAAAATTTCAGTTTGATCAATGACAGTAGTAGATGTGATAGATTTTTCTAATACTATCAGGCTCTAATTGCCTGTACTATGTTTTTTTCCTCAATATTAGTTAGATATTGGATGGTTTATGGTAATTAATGCCACTTTAAATAATATTTCAGTTATATCATGGTGGTCAGTTTTATTGGTGGAGGAGACTGCAGTACCAGGAGAAAACCACCAACCTGCCATAAGTCACTGACAAACTTTATCCCATAATGTTGTATCGAGTACACCTCACCTGAACGAGATTCCAACTCACAATGTTAGTGGTGATAGGCACTAATTGTATAGGTAGTTATAAATCCAACTATCATACGATCACAACCATGGCGGCCCGTATCAAACTAAGGAAAGGGCAGATATATATGACATTCTAACATGACCTCCTTCTTTCACTTTGTTAACAAACGAGTGAGTTATCCATTTGGTATAATCTCATTAGCACATGCACTGGTGAATGTGACTGACTTTTCCATTGGCAGCATAAATTGTAACCCGAATAATGCCGATAGAGGGCGCAGTATTACTCGAGTTACATAAATTGCATGCGACATTTTCCACAAGCGTAAATATAAATTACCGTCTTCCAAGTATACTACGATATTTGTACTCTTAGACATATCAGAATCGAAAAAAATCATGGAAGCCAGAATGTGCTTTGAGTTTTAACATGGATTGGCAGATATTAGTAAATTTTACTATACTAATATCTGCCAATCCATGTTAAAACTCCCAACACATTCTGGCTTCCATGATTTATTTTTTAAATATAAATATAGAAATTACCTACTTCTGACACTTTTTGCATCTTAAAAATAAAATACAAAACATTATGTCTTTCATTTTAATGTAATTGTAATTTATATTTGTACCAATAGTCTTTGTGAAGTTGAATCCTGTCATGTACTAATAATGACTGTTTGATATGCACAGGAAATGATTTGTCATGATTTAGGTCTAAATCTAATCAAATAAATCGTCTGCTTACAAACTTTCATAGAAATATAATAGTGTTGACAGGCACTACAGTCTATCTTTTAACTGTTTGTATACCTTTGCCTGCTGGCCATTTTACAGCATCCATACCACCATTCACAGGTTCTACATCAAACTCGTAATCCACACCAAACCTATAATCCTCTTCCAGTCCATGTTCTGCAGTACCAGGAATCTGATCCCATCTCACTCTGACCCAGCCTACAAACAGATAATATGGAGGATTTTTTATATATACCGGTATACACCATACATATATTTTCAGGATAATAAGTCTATTTTCAACAATATTTGACTTATATCATGGCTGTTAGTTTTATTGGTGGAGGAAACCGGAGTACCTGGAGAAAACCACCGGCTTGCAGCAAGTCACTGACAAACTTGATTATATAATGTTGTATCGAGTACACTTCACTTGAAAGAGATTCGAACTCACAATGGTAGTAGTGATAGGCACTGATTGCACAGGTAGTTATAAATCCAACTACCATATGATCACGACCATGACGGCCCCTAAGTCTATGAGGACTATAGCTTTAATTGTCAAATTCTCCATTGGCTCATCATGGTAAAAACAGTCTACATGTATTTAAAGTACCAGTCTTGAGTTATACTTGGAATACAACAGAAAATACAAGTCGTTCTTAGATTATTATGTCCCCGAGGGTATCATCCACCCAGTAATTAGTGTTTCTGACATGGTTTATTATGTCCCCGAGGGTATCATCCACCCAGTAATTAGTGTTTTTGACGTGGTTTATTATGTCCCCGAGGGTTTTATCTATTATTGAAATTTACAGTTCCTAAATAATACTTATTAATAAAACTAAAGTTCTCTTCCGTCAGGAATAGATGATAAAACTAAAGTTCTCCTTCCGTCAGGAATAGATGACCTTAGCTAATTTTTGGCCATCCTGTTTAAGCTCCTTAGTTTATTTGCTCCTTAAAGACATTTAAAGTATTTGTCTTTCAAATCTTTTAAATATGAGCGTACCCGATGAAGGTTATTCCAGAAAAGATATCTATGTTTTATTAGATGCAAAATTTTTGATCTTTCAAGAAACTACCTTATTATAACATCCATTTCTATTGTAATATTCACCAGAAAAAATTCAAGGAAATTATAATGATTTTATAATTATTTAACACATAAATTAAAATGAATTATTTAAACAATGAATTAAACTTCTAAAAGTTTTGACAACATGCCTCAATACAATACAAAAAAATGTAATATACAATTAATATTGTTTTCTTCAAAGTAAAAAAAGTTTGTTTAAGTATTTATTTTTGTAATTTTGATGCCCATGAATCACATACAAATATCTATGTTTTACAATTTGTTTATGTCTAATAGGATTGGTTTGGATTATGGTGTTTAACACCACTTTCAATTATATTTCAGTTATATCATGGTGGTCAGTTTTATTGGTGGAGGAAACTGGAGTACTCTGAGAAAACCATCTACCTGTCACAAGTCACTGACAAACATTATCACATAATATTGTATCGAGTATACCTCGCAATGAACAGGGTTCGAACTCACAACTTTAGTGGTGATTGGCACTGATTGCATAGGTAGCTATAAATCAAACCATACGATCATGAACACGACGGCCAAGTTTATTTTTCAATAAAAGTAGAGGTAGATAAAAAAAAAACACATATGACAGGCACATACAAATTTTACACAAACAAAAGATTATATAGGGTCTAATACCGGGGGAGGTGCAGGATAGTAAAATCAGTGACACCTGAAGGTACGATTTAAATCTTACCCGAGGGTTTCTCAGATTTACCAAACTTGCACCTTTCACTGTGCTTGACTCTTTTTCTCATCCCTTTCTACCACTTGTTTACTTTGAGAAAATATATAGTGCTCTCTCTTGTTAGTAACTGACGTAAATTTAAAAAGAATTAACTCCCCTTAACCAACGTCAAATAACTTTTTATATAAGTATGTATCACTGTTGTGGTAGCATTTAAGGTAATGTCTATATATTTTATCATGAAATATATTTAAAATACTGCCAAGACACAGATGTATATCGATAAATCGACAATTTACTTAACAATGGAAAACAATTTTGTGGGAAAAAGCATGTGTATCTTGTCTTACCCAGGAGCCTGGGTAAGATAGAAAAATCTTTTTCACATAAATTAACGGACTAGTTTATTCAAGGGGTGAGAAATGAATTTCTTTAAGGAAATATCATTATAGAACTAACCTGGATCTTCTCGGTCAATATTGACAATTGTTCCAAGGATGTTTTCTGGAAGATTATTTTTCTGCCACATCCAATCTGGACCTATTTTCACACGGGTTCCCATACTAGGCATGAAGGGAAGATTGTCATTTTGAGTTGGACCGCCACCATAATATGCAAGAAGTTCCTCAATTTTCTGTTTTGTTAGTGGATCGTTTTCTGCGTCGTCTTCGCCTTTTATGGATAAAACAATTAAAATTACATCAACTTATAAATAGTTCCGAGAGCTGTCAATGACATGATAACTTTGTAAATAACCAAAATAATGATAGGAATATTTTTCATTTTTTTCATATCTAAAATAACCATTAGATGGACTTTTATTTATATTTAATGAACAGTTATCTTGAATGTCAAATTTGAATACCACAGGGTTCGACATTAACTTTTTGACCAACTTGTCCATTCGGGCAAGTGCCATATTGATTTTACTTGCCCGAAATTGTAAACTACTAGCCCGAATTCTGATCAGAAGAATCTTGTAATACATCAAAATCTTTTGTCTTTTGACCATGAATCAATAAATCCTCTCTTCCTCTTAAGTTCATATATTTTCTTAGATTCACCATCCAATTTCCTTTTCTGAGGAACCCCACTGAAGAATTTCCCGAGGGTTACTTGTGCCATATTGGCACCAAATTCTGGGACTGCGTATGAGATATTGAGTAGATGTACCTATCAATTTACGGGAATATGACAGTTTTATAAATACGGGTGATTGATGTGGATTTCTGAAATATTTTTGTTAGAAAATTTAAGTATAAATGTTCCTTATCATAGACTGACAATGACTGTATAGTTTGTTTGAATTTTTATTCCAGTAATCTATCACGCTTTCAATATTTTGATCGCAAAGGCAATACACATCAGGGATGATTTTCTAAAATTAGAACACCGCAAATAACTCTAGCTTTTCATTGGCCAGCGAAAATAAAGACGATGTTGATGCAGTGCCTCTGTCTAATTAGGCATTCACGATTGGCTAATATAAATAACACTATCTATATTTGAGAAAGGGGAACTCCGTAGTCAACAAAATAAACCAAAATGGCATCAAATTAAGAAATAATTCATGGGGGCTTGAATATATACTGATTTTACCACAGGTTGGCCCTTTATGCCAAATATTTTACCACGAGCGAAAGCGAGGGGTAAGATATCGGCATAAAGGGCCAACCTGTGGTAAAATCCATATATATTCAAGCCCTCATGAATTATTTCTATTCTAATAGGACAAATATGGTATTTGAACAGCCAAAGCAAATTATGATGTTGCCGATCAGCTGATATACCAATATACGCATATTTTACCACGGGTTTGGACCCAAAGCGTTTAAAGGACGTCATATTAGAATACACGATACATACGACGCGATATTTAGGTAAAATTCGCCGCGACTTCCAACACTGAATAATTCAATATTAATCATTTTGCTCTTCAGGAATTGAACATATCACAGAATCATTTTCACTTGCCTGATCGGACAAGTTGGGTGCCGTTTTCACTTGCCCCGGGCAATCGGACAACCGTTAATGTCGAACCCTGTACCATTATACCAGTTTTGCAAAACAAATCATTTAACCTGCTATATACAGTTGATATGTGGTTCCTTTATGGCTCCCTGTTTATGATGAGCCTAGGAAACATAGAATACCAGATCTTGGATCATATGGCATACCCTTGATTTAATAACAAAGCATTATACAGTCAAACCTGCCCATGTATTCACCTCTATTAAGCAGTCACCTATATTTAAAGGTTACCCTTTTCTTATCCTGTCATAGAAAAATTCATATGAATTGAACCCCTATTAAGAGGTCACCTGTCTTAAAAGACCACTTTTTATTTGTCCCAAAAGGTGACCTCTTATTACAGGTTTGACTGTACCTATTAGTCCTGGTAATCTAAACATTATATCTGTTTCTTCGCCATCTTCTTCATCATCATCGTCATCACTATCAATGCCAAGTAACTCCTCTAGACTCTTCCTTCCTTTCTTCTCAGGTTTATGTCTTCTGCTTGGATCTTCTGGAAGAGGAGGTGGATTTTCCCCTCTCTCAATAGCTATAGCCCTGTCCATTTCATCTTGTAACCGTTCTATGAAGAAGAAAAAAAGTTAAAAATTAAAAAAATTAAAAGATGTCTCCAAAAAATATTTTCAAACCTCAAATTGGTAACTTGAGGATCATTATTTGTGTGATAAAAAAAAAGGTATATGTAATAGTGAACTGGTACAAAAGTCTACCAAAGATATATGATTCATTAGTAGACCACAACCATGTTTGGACCACTAAAAATATACCTTTATCAGCCCAAATGCCCCCACCAAAGAAAATTTGTGACAAACTTGACATTCATGCCTAAAATACTTTAAAACCTCAAGTACATCTGACTTACAATTTCTGAGAAATAACGCAGACAACTTTAGGTAAGAAAAAAGAATAACCAAAGGCCTGCATCACTCACCTGATTTATATAAACAATAAAATCTGAACTCCTAGTCAGAATGTTTTATGCCTAATGTTCTATCTAGTGCAAGAGCAGCCATGTTACTTGGTTCGCTGGATCATCAAATACATAAAACACTTAGATATAAACCATAAACATATGTTATACTATATATAAAAATGTAACTAGCTCTGTGGATGTGTTTATCCTTATATTCTATTAATAGTAACAGCAGCTATGTTTGTGGCCAGATATAATTTGGAAAATAAATACCATAATGATGACCAAATTGGCCAAGTGGTTTCAGAGAGGATTTTAAAATCAATTTTTGTCAGAACAGGAGTATTTTATGAGAGCTATTACATTCCAATTTTCATGAGCACAAAATAAAGTGCTTATGGACTAGGCTAGGTTTATAGTGTTTAATGCCACTTTCAACAATATTTCAGCTATATCATGGTGGTCAGTTTTATTGGTGGAGGAAACCAGACCCCAAGCCAATCTACATTTTAAATCCTTCTCAATTTTAGAAACTGAACATAAGTTAAACGAAGGATGGTCAACAACCACTCTAATTAATTTTGTGACAACATACAAGATTAGTGGTAGGTCAGGTATTGTAGGGTATATTGTATAGAAATGTGTTCCTATTTTCCAAAGACATTATCATACCATGAATAAGCCTATACCTTACACTATAATCTATTTATAGATTCATTTGAAATAATAAAAACATTATTTCAGTTTTTTGCAGACTAGCCTGCCAATAACACTAGAAAGTCTGCTGCTTTCACAGACAGCTAGAAAGTAATGTATGTGTAAGTTTATATCTGTTATGAATTCAATGTTCTGGTTGAGAGAACTACAAATACAAATATTTTCCCGCTAATATTAGCAAAATGCAGGAAAATTCATTTATTTTTGAAATTATTATATACTTCTAAACTCATTCTTTCAAGGTCCATTCAAAAGACAATAGGATTATAAAATCATTTATAAAATATGTTTTTTTTTTACTTCTTCCCAATTAAAAAACAATACTTTTACTAAATCCTTAATAATAAAAATACAGTCAACCCTATATTAAGAGATCACCTTGGGGACAAAGACAAAGTGACCTTATAAGACAGGTGGCCTCTTAAAAGAGGTTCAATTAATATGAATGTTGTAAGACAGGACAAGAAAAGGGTGACCTTTTAATACAAGTGACTGCTTAATAGAGGTGACCTCATGGGCAGGTTTGACTGTAATCTTGGGAGTAAATTTTATTTCTCTATTGTTATCTCCCTTGTCACGAAACATACATTGAAACATGGATGAAAATAATTAATTGTAGTATGACTCAGCTAACAATCAATTTACTTTGTTGTCTTTGCTGTTTGGTAAGTGCAGGTCTTTGTAACTTTTCCTTTAGTCTTTTCACTATAAAATCCTGAAAAACAAATCAAGACAGGACATATACCTAAATTATCATTCTGCATGATAGGATAATTATAGTGATATCTTTATCACATATTTAATACTTTATTATGCCTATATTTGGTGCAGATTTAATTTTTGGCTCTATTGGCATATTTTACAAAAACCATGTACCTATTCTTAACACCTACAATTTATTTTTAAGATCAGATATATCACTTTTCCAACATTTCCCCCTGGATTGATAGACTTCACACATAATAATCACCTTTGATTGGTCAGCTTTCAAAAGTTGAAATCATGCAACTCTATATAACTTACTGACAATGCTTAAAACTGATTGTACAGTATTCAATATATATATATACAATATATGTATATTGTCGGAAAATATGCACATTATTTGCATGAGCTTTAGAAACAGATAGAAAAACAAGCCTTTGGCAAGCTTTTCTTGCCTGTTTCGTATCAAGTGCAAATTAATTTTATATTTAACGACAATGTATGTATATTGTGTTTATCCTGCAATATCAAAAAGTCCAAAACAAATGCCATACTGTCCGAAAATAATTGAAACAAGCGTCGTTCTAATTGTTTTCAATGGTGTCATTTGTGATGTCACAGCTTATACTGTTGTTGTATCTGTCACTCTACATGAATCAGGTGCCATAAATGTTTTATTAGGTCCATTACCTAATAACACTGAAGTTGATTTGACTATCTTCATTAGTACTCAAAATCACACAATTGCAGGATAAAATGAATTTTTGTTATAACTGGTAAATATTACTTTGGAGGTGTGTTGGTATTGAGTTTTCTATGTTTTAACCTGCTTGACAACATATTAAATATTATGAAAATCTACATCATAATGACAGACAGGTAAACGTAGTGTGAGGAACAAATTCTTTACGCTTTAACATGAACCATGCAGTGACACATTACTCGGAAATCTATCTTTTAATAAGTATAATGAACAAGGCATTGGTCTAATGGCTTAAAATGCCGGAATTATTTTACACACTAATGTGAAATTTAGCTTTTAAAAACTATAATGAACAAGGCATTGGTCGAATGGCTTAAAATGCCAGAATTATTTTACACACTAATGGGAAATTTAAGTATAATGAACAAGGCATTGCTCTAATGGCTTAAAATGTCGAAATTATTTTTCAACATTTCCATGGAACAATCAAAATTAATGTCCATCAATAAATCAAATTTGAAAAACCATGAGCAAATATAAAGTTCTATACATTAGTGTCTTCATTTATTTAATTTGAGAATAAAATCGGTAAAAATGGTAACAAAAAATCACTGGCAATACTAAAGTCACTAATATCATCAAAATATAGCTTTTTTTTTGGCAAAACCCAACAATATAAAAATAATACAGCAATCAAAAATTCATTAATTTGAGATAAACATAAGACCACAGGATGAAATAAAGATAAAAAATAATATCTGATATTTATCAAGTACACGTATTGCCATTTATATTTCCCAAAACCATAATATTTCAAAAACTAAATTTACAATTTACAATTAAGCTTTGTGTAATGATGTTTTCCTGATCTTTAGATTTCAACTTACGATGTCATCTTCATCCACTTCAAACTTCAGTGATTTGGCTATTTCCTCTATACAATCATCGTCTGGTTCATCTTCAGAATTCTCTGTGTCAAATTGTGGCAACTTTATTTTACATTCAGCAATTATTTTCTAAAATTTAAGTAGAATATATCATTGTCATCTAAAAATTGTCATATAATTATGCAGAATATAAATTCTGTGTTTAATTCATGGATAGAGTTAAACTTGTCTTATGTGACCTTCCAAGGGAACAGTGAAATATGGTCACATAAGACAGGTGGTCACTTAATACAGGTTTAATTGACATGAAATATACTGTGAAGGGATATAAAAATAATATAAGTTATTTATGGAATATTTGAAATTGTTGAACAGGTTATACGATATAACCTGGTTTGGGTCAGTTTACGCTTAATAAACTGTGAAGCGGTTTGTGAAAAGCGTAAACTGACCCAAACCAGGTTATGCAAGTATAACCTGTTCAACAATTTCAAATATTCCTTATAATTTAATTTTTACAATAAAATTTAATGATTCCTCGATTTTAATTGCGATTATTTCATGTGACTATTTGAATTTGTCGTTAGTGGATGAACATGTTTGTGACATCACAATACCAACCCAGGTTATCGAGTATAACCAATGTTGCTCCAGGCGGAAAAGCCAATCGAATTGCAGTAATCACATCAAATTAAATTATTGCTTAATAGAGGTGGTCACTAAAGTAGGTTTGAATATTGTATATTGTCCTTGTATGTAGCACTGGGAAACCATGCTCTTATATGTATTAGTATTCTTAGATAAATATTCAGACAAGGGTAAGCGTTATGGTGTTTAATGCCACTTTCAACAATATTTCAGCTATATTATGGCAGTCAGTTTTATTGGTGGAGAAAACCAGAATACCAGGAGAACCACTGACCTGCCACAAGTTACTGACTAACAATACTCTAATGATCTGATTCTCATTTCTGTGCAACTCATCCTTTGAGTTTTCCCACCTGCCATTATAGTAATAATAAAAGGTGCTATATATTTTTTTTTATCTTATTCCATTTACATACACAAAAATATTTTAAATAATAAATTTGTCATTTAAATACTAACCTCACAAATATAATTTCTACTCAGCCATCTAGCGTCTTCAGGTAAAACTTTTTCCCCAAATCCATCACGAGCAATTCTATTACAAAACCACTGAAATATTAATTAAAACTTAAGCTTTAAATAATATCAACATCATACAATCAAAACCGCCTTGGTTGTGTAATGGTTAGCATGCTCGCCTCAATTAATGTAGATCGTGGGTTCTAGCCCCGGTCAGGTCAAACCAAAGACTATAAAATTGGTATTTGTTGCTTCTCCACTAAGCACGCAGCAATAGGAAGAAAGAGCAAAGACTGGTCCGCTGGTCCGAATATGGTGACATGTCTATCCGCAGACTGTTGTTTCAGGTAGCTAGCAATTTAATACATCCGGCTAAGCGTCTTCATCTAATACAAAGCGGACCTCACCCTCATTTTAATTGGGAGAAGACTTCATAAGTTGGCAAAACTTGTGTCCTATCCCTTTTGTTAATTTAACCAAAAAAATCATCATAAACTAAAAAAAACTTTTAATTGAAAATTAACTTATTCTTGCCATGATATAGCTGAAAAATTGCTGAGTTGGCATAAAACAACAATCACTCACTCACTCATACAATCAAAAAGCTGGAAACTCTAGTATAATGTGAGGTTTTAGAAGAATTGGCCACACATCTATAGTGTCTGTAAGTGTCATCTACCATCTAAAAGTCAAATTTTTCACAAAGTTCAAATCATGCTTCCACTCCACCCCTACTCATTAGACATCAACATACTTTACAAAGTCATGAGGCCAATTAAAAAAAAGAAAGTTTAAACAGTGAGGGTCAACAATTCCACACATGTCAAGCTGTCAACAAAACGAACAATCACCTCTTACCTCCACTCATTAAACATAAAAAAGACCATGACATATGATGTTGGAAATTCCAGATCCTGGTTTGGGACATGCACAAAAATGAGGTGGAGTATGACTACATGTATCTTAGTTGACATTAGGCCTATTTTGAATATGCAAATATAATATTGGACAACATTTCTGCTTATCTATTAGAAAAGATAAAGAAATGCTGACTATACATTAAACTGACCTTAGTATCTGTAAGCTAAAAAGATAAAGAAATGTTGACCGTACATTAAACTGACCTTAGTATCTGTAAGCTAAAAAGATAAAGAAATGCTGACCATACATTAAACTGACCTTAGTATCTGTAAGCTAAAAAGATATAATGCACTATAAATCACAAGAATATAAAACTATACCTCTCTTTTATCTCTAGATTTTCTCCCTGTTGGAACAGCAAATATTCTAACATGATGATCATGCACCAAATCTTGTGTGAGTTCAAAGAAATTTGCATCCATCTAAAATAATAAGATCATTCTATAAAACTTCATCAAAATAATTTTAGCCATAATTTAAAATTACATGCTATTTATGATAATAAAACTGCTATATTTTATGTGTCCGGAAAAACAATGAAACATGGACAAAACTTGTTTTTGAAAATTATAAGTCCTCCTTAAGTGGACCACTTTTATATAGAATTTTTGCATAACATATAGAATATTGTTTTAATTGATATCATATTAAGTTAAAATGTCTATTAATAAATGCACAAATTCACATGAGAGAAAAACACTACCAAGAAAATGCTTTTCAAGGGACATTACTCCATGTACAAGTAACAACTTACACTATTTTGAACTCTTTGTCTAACAAACTCCTCTTGTGTTGGGTCAAATCCCGGTGGTGTAATGAATACATCAGAAAATATAACAACTCTTGTTAAAATATCATGACCTTTAACCTTAACAGGCTTAGCTGAA
This sequence comes from Gigantidas platifrons, assembly GCA_002080005.1. NCBI lineage: Eukaryota > Metazoa > Mollusca > Bivalvia > Mytilida > Modiolidae > Gigantidas > Gigantidas platifrons. The sequence continues at coordinate 1,092,438 of MJUT01030289.1, forward strand.
AAAAATTAAATGTCATAATTATGTGATACATGGCTGAACAAATTTGAAATCAAGTGATGTCATAATTATGCAATGAAAAAAAAATGAAAACAAAAGTTGTTTTTTTTTTTACCATAAAGGTATTATAGTAGGCTACAGGTTAATACCAGAAACTAGACTGAGTTTGAAGGTGGAATAAAACTTCTAAATTATAACTACATGTATATGATTAAGAGAGAGACCTCTCTCCTTTGAGGAAGAGGGACTCAGAAATATAGGTCAATAATACACACTCTGACCAAAAAGATCCTGTATGTTATTGGTCAAATTTGCCAGAAAATACAAATACAAGAAAACAGTTGAATTCTATATTTCTTTTATATTACAGTAATATAATTTTTGGACAAGCTAAAAAAACTCCCTTGGACAAGTAATGTTTTGAAAGTACTTTACTGAAGGGATGAAGGGACAAGTTGAAAAAAAAAGTTATTGTAGAGCTCTGTTTTGTCATGAATTTAGCTAAAATATCACTCACTTGATGTTAGACAATAATCACACGATCAATCAATCAGTCATTGTGTTTAATTTAGGGAACTGTCTCCCTTTAATTTACTAAATTTACAAAAACCCTTTAATGTCAATATGAAATAATGATTCATTTATTTTATTTATAATTCTTTTATATACATATTGAGCTAAATACTTGATGAATTAAAATACAAATTCAAATGCCTTTAACATTAATTTTAAAAAAATGTTGGTTTGAGATCTTTTTTGTCTTACGAAAAATCAGTATCCATTTTGCACAATTTGTAAACCACTAATTTCTTAAAACAATATCTTTATATTAATGATCTAAAAAAAGTCAGTTCTTCAAACATTTAACATGCAATAAAATAATTCATTAGAACATAGTCACAGTTTACCCATGGGAGATAACTCCATTTAAACATTACTCAAATTTCCCCTTTTTCTTTCTTTCAATTCAAAACTAGCCTCAAAACTAGTTTTACCTTTAGTATTGTATATTAAGGTAGATAGGCACACCTTTTAATCATGTAAAACCAGGATTATCACATAAAAATTTATGGTATTTTATGTAATTTAAAAGATAAAGATTAATTCACTTTAATTGGGGGGGGGTGTCTTGATCATATGGTACCTGTGCAATTGATGCCTATCACCATCAAAGTTGTGAGTTTAAACCCTGTTCATAGGAAGATATATTCAATAAAACATTATGTTATAAAGTTTGTAAGTGACTTGCAACACGTCTGTGGTTTTCTCTAAGTACTCTTGTGTACTCCATTAATAAAATTGGCCTCCACAATATAACTTAAATATTGTTGAAAGTGGCATTAAACACCATAAACCAAACCAAACCACTTTAATTATGTAAATTTGTACATAAAATTTATCATGATGTGAACATAATATCAAGTAGGTTATTACCTCAAATCATTTATCTGTCAGTCTATCAAACAAACAGATTTAATAATTTACTAAAGAAAAAAATAGTTTACCAAAGAAAAAAAATAGTTTATCAAAGAAAAAAAAAAGTTTACCAAAGAAAAAACCTTGATGAAGAAGCAGAACAAGACTTGTATTGGCATGCCTTACTTAAGGCGTGTTTACACAATCTAAGTCCCTGATATTTTCTACCAACTTTATCTGTCCACCTGTTTCAAACACAAATTTGACAGTCAATCCATCTCCTTTCCAATATTTGAAGGGCCCATCAAATATGTTTAATGACATGCTTACATGGTTAAATTCATATTGGGACTGTCGTGATCATGACCGTATGGTAGTTGGATATATTACTACCTATGTAATCAGTGCCTATAACCACAAACGTTGTGAGTTCGAATTCTGTTCAGGCAAGATGTACTCAATACATCATTATATGATAAAGCTTGTCAGTGACTTGTTGCAGTTCGGTGGGTTCTCCGCTTTCCTCCACCAATAAAACTGACCGCCACGATATAACTGAAATATTGTTGAAAGTGGCATTAAACACCATAAACCATTAAACCATCAAATTCATGTTGAAACAGTTGGACAGATAAAGACTGAAGTGAATCTTAAGGGGAAATTTGATCGTGTAAATGCACCTTTACTCATTTAGATTTAACAATAGAAGTACGGTTTGTAATAGTTACCTCTAGTTGCTATCCCTTGGACCACTGCTAAGGGCATGATAAGTGGGGAAGCCCCTATAACTTCTTCCAAATTATCTGAAATATGAAATTTAAAATATTTTAAGAAGAAAATATTTTCTTCCGTTTTGTTGGGTTTTCTATATAAGACCAGCCATAAAGACAGCTGCGTATGACCTTGTCTTACATGGCATTGTCAGCCTATCAAATCGGCCGAGTATAATCAATAATTAATTCTATGACTGCTGTAGTAATATAAATTGTCGTCTTAGTAGATCTAAAAAATCTTCAAATATCAATTTTACCTGAATTTTAACCGATTTCCCCTAATAGATTTAATGCGGTTTTAAATAAGTGTGTATTTACTGCATTGCACATGGCGTTGTAATATTTTGTGTAGTAAACATGATATTGACATGCGAAAGAATGAATGAAATCGACATGCTTTATTTTTAAATTGAAACGGAAGAAACAGGTACTTGCACATGTCCTTATTGAAGATCTGAGATTTCTTCCACTCGTGAGAGAAATTCAGCGTCTTTCCACTCGTTCCGCTATGCTCCACTCGTGAAAAGACGGAATTTCTCACACTCGTGGAAGAAATCCCAGATCTTCAATAGGGACTCGTGTAAGAACCTATTAGTCTTTAATTTTATGTTTTCCTACAATCGTAAGTTGACAATGATCATGCAAATTTCAGTATTCAAATTCAAGCCTGCAAGATGTAAATTTCAATACCTGTTATTAAGGTAAATCTCATGCAGAATGTAAGTTTTAAAAAATGCCTGACAATAAAGTATCTATTAATACAGTCGAACATGAATTTAGAGGTCACCTTTGGTACAAAGAAAAAATGGCTTTATAAGACTCTTAAAAGAGGTTAAATTTATACTGGTATGCAATTATCTATGACAGGATAAGAAAATGATAATCTTTTAATACAGGTGACTGCTAAATAGAGGTAACCGCATGGGTAGGTTTGACTAGTAAAGTCTCTTGTCTTCATATTCATACTTATACATGAAACAGGAATACTGTATGTCAGCTGGGAAAATGGACAATATGGATTTCATAATGAAATTAAAAAAAAATTAAACTGTAATCATATACTTTATTGAGGCCGTCGTGCGTGATCGTATGGTAGTTGGATTAATCAGTGCAATCAGTGCCTATATATATATATCACCACTGTTGTTGTGAATTCAAATCTTGATCAGTGCGAGGTGTACAACATTATGTGATAAAGTTTGTTAGTGACTTGCTACAGGTCGATGGTTTTCTCCAGGTCCACTGGTTTCCTCCACCAATAAAACTGATCGTCACGATAAAACTGAAATATTGTTGAAAGTGGCGTTGCAGATCATCAAACAAACAACAAACCTATACTTTATTCAACACATGTGGAAATGATTTATGTATTTGTTTACCTACCTAAAACCACAATGATTCTTTTGTAATCATTGGTCAGATGTGTTACTTCAAATGTGTCACCATGGAAAACAATCAAGGCAACATTTTCTTCTAATTCATATCTTGTTTTGTTGTGCTCAAGACCTAAAACATGATGAAATATAAAATAGAAAAATGAGATTCAGATATTGTATACTATTTATAAGATATTTTATGACAATGAAGTTAATCTCAACATTTCTTAGAAAATAGGGTTATTGCACATATAATAGTGAATATTGTCTCATACAGAAATTCTATATTGCACGAGCATGCATGTGCAATTAATAATCTACAAGGGTCAATATTCATCAATATTCTGTGCAATAACACTTTTATTGTATAGTAGAACTTCAATTATTATGAGAACTCCTTTAAACTTGTTGATGACCTCATAATTTGAAACAATATTGCACTGTGTAAATATCAGGCATTATTCAATATTAGTAAATTCTTTAGTATAGATTTCTACCAAGATAATTTTTTAAAATAAAAAGACGTATTCACCGCCTCAGATTTAATATTCACCGCGGTAAACGTCACGTGTTACAATGTACTATTTTTGGAACATGGAATTTTTATAGGAGTATTCCATTTTAATCAACCAATGGAAAAAAGTAGTTTATTTGCCGCATCCGTCAATACAAAAACAAAATGTGTTCTGTAGATGCAGACGTATCGCCGGTGCCCAAAACCAATATTTGCCACTTTGTCGGACGGAACGTTGCAAAATGTATTAAATGATAAAGATTCAGATAATAACATGGTGATGTAAACAATAATGTAGCACTACGTCAGGACAATGGACATGTAACTTTTTTATTTCAGAATACCACTATTTCCTCAAAATATAGAATCAAACAATTACTGTCTTTTGATTCTGTAAATGTGTGGATTAATTGACTTTTGAAAAAAAAAATGATATTCACTTCGCCCTTTCGGGCTCAGTGAATATCATTTTTTTCAAAAGTCAATAAATCCACACATTTACCTCATCAAAAGACAGTAATTGTATAATATTGCATGCCAATATCTGGCCATATTTAGTATGCAATATTATACTTAAGAAATAAATCATGGAAGCCAGAATGTGTTGGGAGTTTAAACATGGATTGGCGGATATTAGTATTTTATCACGAGCCAGAAGCAAGGGATAAAATTTACTAATGTCCGCCAATCCATGTTAAAACTCAAAACACATTCTGGCATCCATGATTTATTTCGATTCTGATATGTCTAAGAGTACAAATACGGTAGTATACTTGATTGGAAGACAGTCATTTATATTTACGCTTGCAGAAAATGTCGCACACAATTTATGTAACTTAAAGAAAACTGTGCCCTCTATCAGCATTATTTGGGTTACAATTATGCTGCCAATGGAAAAGTGCTAATGAGATTATACTGAATGGATAACACGCTCGTTTGTTAACAAAGCCAAAGAAGAAGGTCATGTTAGAATTATATACAATCAAAAAATATTACATAGTTTATTTATATAACACTATACAGCTATACAAAGATTAAAGGTTGAAAATATAAATCATAGATATGCAACTGTTTTTTTTTCTTTACAAGCCTTGAATGTGTATTATAAAATTATGGACTTTTGAAGTGGTGAATATGGTGCTGATATTTACCAGAAAAAGAACAATATTGCCTTTAACTGAGGTCAATATTACTTTTTTAGGCTTGTTATTAATAGATAGGATATGTTGTTTACTTGGATAAATAATAAACTTTAGCTCATTCATTATAGCAGCTTTCAGTTAATTTGATCCCATTTATATATATATAAATACATGTATGCAAAACCAAAGGAACTAATCAAAATTTAATAAGAAATAAATTAATCTTTTTGTTCATTACCTATAAGTCACTGTTTACAATAATCAATGAACTACATCAACAACAAATAAAATAGCAATTACACTCTTATGAGTGATGGGAGGGCTGATGTTTGTTTCTCCTTCAGGAGTGGATTCAGTGATGCGAGGGCTGATGTTTGTTTCTCCTTCAGGAGTGGATTCACCATTCGTAGGCCACACGATTTGGTATTTACCTCATGAGGCTTCAGATAATAATGCAACAAAGTGTTGAATTTGAAAAAGAAGCCATTTATCTCCCTTTATCAAGTAATATGAATATGACCTACATAAAAAAGAACATAAAGGTCAACTTTGAATTAGTGGAGTTCTTGTTGTACTTAATCTTCAGTTTTCTGTGTAGTGCTTTGTAAATCTTTGTCTATTTGTCCTTTTTTAATTTTGCTTGTCTGATTTACACTTTCTGATTATTCCATTGGTATTTTCAAACCTTTTTTATAACGATTTATACCTTCAATGTATTTTCTTATTCCGTCAACAGCCTCTCGGATTGGTTCTCCTCTCATACTCTCAGAAATATCCAATAGCAGTATTGTACTTGGACCATTACACATTGGATCTTTACATTCCTGAGCTAAATACAAATTTGGAGTTCAAACATTTGTTAACAGCTCAAATAATGTGTTCTTTCCATAAAATATTTGGTAAAATTAGGTAATTTATTTAAGCAAACAATTCAAAAAGATATTAAACTAAGAATGAATTTTGTAATTGAATTACATGTATATATGTGTCTCTTAATCTTATCATACAGTCTGATTAAAATCATACCCCAGACTCAGTTTCATATCGACGATATGAAATTGAGTCTGGGGTATGATTTTAATCAGACGGCTTATCATAATGATGTTGACTTTGACTTTACTATGTAACATACAACATTGACTTTACAATGTGACATACAACATTGACTTTACAATGTAACATACAACGTTGACCTTACAATGTGACATACAACGTTGACTTTACAATGTGACATACAACATTGACTTTCCAATGTGACATACAACATTGACTTTACAATGTGACATACAACATTGACTTTACAATGTGACATACAACATTGACTTTACAATGTAACATACAATGTTGACTTTACAATGTGACATACAACATTGACTTTACAATGTGACATACAACATTGACTTTACAATGTGACATACAATGTTGACTTTACAATGTGACATACAACATTGACTTTACAATGTGACATACAACGTTGACTTTACAATG
>MJUT01030289.1:1147906-1163125 GCA_002080005.1 Gigantidas platifrons
AAAGTTCCTCGTATTTCATGACTCATAAGTTACGCTCAAGCTTGTAGTTTGTTTTCAAGCTTTTTATGTTACTGTCTTCTGGGTATTAAGATATTAAGCCAGGAACTTTTACAGAATCGTCCCATCTTATCCCTCAAAAAGTGCATTATATTTGTTTCATTATCGGACTTGACTATACTACGGCGGGTGTTTTATACGATACTATATGAGTAAAACGGTGGGTGCCTTAAAAGGGACAAGAACTGTTTACCGTATGCGAACACCTGTGTTCATCCCATGTTTTTTGGTGCTGGTCTGTGTTACTCATCTTTTTAGTTTTCTGTGTTGTATTATGTTTTTGTGATTTGTGTTTACTTCGTCTTGTGTCTTGTGTACACAATGTTGCCAATGTCTCTGGATTGTTCATTCTTGATTGCCCATTCGGTTTTCTCAAACCTTTATTTGTCATTACCGCAGAGTAAATCGTAACCCACACTAACTACACATTTTAACACTTATATTTTAAAATATTGCAGATTAAAAAACTTTCATTGTGTTAAATATTAAATGGATATTTAAGTAAATATATGTGTACAGTTAAACATTCATTCATAATGTAAAAGAAAAGTTTGAAGATAAAAAAGTTTGCTCTCGAGAGAATTTCAGACAAGCTGGAAATGTGTCAAAATTATCTGTGGTTTGGGACATTATTCTAAAAATTTTAATCAACCATATGTAAAGAGTGTTGATGGTTTATCCACAGAGTAGTGTTATGCGTCTAGTGTAGCGGGATGTCGAAGACTCTACTGCTGCCGCTAGCTAACTTTCATAGCAAGTGAAAAAGAGAGCCGAGTGTGTAAGTCTCTCCTGCTAGTACAGAGCTTCTACACTATCAAGACTTTCAGTGCCTCCCAGTGACAGCACACGTGCACTGGGGATAATGGCTAAACTGTTGGGGATCTTGGAGCAGCAAGGGCCCGAAAGATGCAGAGTGTAGGCCCACCGGTGTGTGGACATGCCCTGGCTCTCATCAACTTTGTCCCAGTTATGTGTTAATAGCCGGACAGATGAGAGTCGTAAGCCATGGAAAACAACTCATCGAGGAGAAGGAAATACTCCAAAATCAAACCTGGTAAATAAGACTCGTAAGCCTTGGTTAACAGCTTATCTAGAGGAAAGATACCTTGACAGTAAAATCCTTGGCCCTCCATGTTGGGAATTTCGCGCAAGACCAACTATCTCTCCTGGTAAAAAAATCTACAGTTACAGAAACATTGACGAACAGAAATATAATCTTTGACTCGGTAAAGAGGGTCTCTTCAACAGCAAGAGGAATGACGCATTGTAGTGAAAGCAATCAAGAAGCTACAATGCCGACCAATCTTCTAAACAACAAGTCAGCATCCATACTTGGGACCTGGAATGCTAGAACCATGTTGAGCGAGACTAGATGAATTTCAACAGGAAAGATGATACTAGCAACTGGAGAGGTTGTATTATACTCTGGACATCAAGAGGAGGATAGTCCACACACGGAAGGGGTTGCCTTCATGATGACAAAAGAAGCCATTAAAGCGCTTATATCTTGGGAACCTATTAGCTCAATAATCATAACTGCAAGTTTTCAAATAAAACAATCAAGAATTAAAGCAAACTTGATACAATGTTAAGCACCTACTAACGATGCGGAGGAAAGAGACAAAAACGTCCTTTACAACACCCTTAATGCCATCTTAAACCAGCAAAAGGAGAAAGATCTTATAATACTCGTGGGAGATTTCAATGCGAAAGTAGGATATAACAATACAGGGTATGAACAAACAATGGGAAGACACGGAATTGGACAAATGAATGAAAATGGAGAAAGATTTGCTGAGCTTTGTGCCAACAACAAAATTGTCATAGGAGGAAGTATTTTTGCACACAAACGCATACACAAAGCAACATGGGTATCACCAGACCACATTACAGAAAATCAGATTGACCATTTCTGCATCAATAAGAAGTTTAGAAGATCACTTCAGGACGTTTGTGTTAAGAGAGGAGCAGATGCTGCATCATACCATCATTTACTAGTTGGAAAAATGCGAATGAAGTTAAGGAAGGTATTCACCATGAAAAATCCAAGGTTGAAATACAATGTCAACTTTCTGAATGATAAAGCAACAATAGACCAGTTCAACATCACACTGTCAAACAATTTTCAAATACTAGAAGAACTTTACAATATTGAAGATCAGTGGAGCCAAATAAAAGACATGATAAATAACACATGTGAAGAAACTCTTGGTAGAAAAGCATACACACAAAGGGTGGATAACACCAGAAACCCTTAGAAAAGTGCAGGAGAGAAAACAGAAGAAAAGTGCAATTAATTGCCGCAGAACTAGGAAAGAAAAGCCAACAGCTCAAGCAGAATACAACACAGCTCACAAGGAAGTTAGACAGAGTGTAAGAAAAGACAGAACATACATAGAAAACCTTGCTGCACAAGCAGAAGAAGCTGCAAACATGAGGAATATGAAAGATCTATATGACACCACCAAAAAACCTGCAGGAAATATTTAGACAAACAAGCCAACAGATTAAAGACAATAATGGAAAGGTCCTAACCACAATCGCGGAACAGCTAGCAAGATGGGCAGAACACTTTAAGGAGCTACTAAACAGACCACCACCTGATGTAAAATCTTAACCGGCCATCAAAAACAGAAATTAAACAAGCAATTAAGTAAGAAGTTGAAAACAGCCAAAGCTTCAGGTCCAGATAATATTCCACCAGAGGCTCTGAAAGCAAACCCAGACCTAACAGCAAACATACTTCACAAGATCTACAGTGACATATGGAAATACGAAATAATGCCTCAAGACTGGAACATTGGTGATTTAATTAAACTGCCAAAGAAAAGTAATCTCAAAGAATGCAAAGACTACAGAGGAATCGCACTATTGTCAGTGATTGCAAAGGTGCTGAACAGAATACTTATTACAAGGCTATTGAAGGCTGTAGACGAAAAGCTAAGAAAACAACAAGTAGGCTTTAGAAAAGATCGATCATGCACAGACCAAATAGCTGCACAGCGAATAATAATAGAACAATCATTAGAGTGGAACACCTCCTTATTTCTCAACTTTGTAGACTTCAATAAAGCTTTTGACAGTTTAGATAGAGAAGTTTTATGGAACCTAATGGCACACTATGGAATACCTCAAAAGTTCATCAACATCATCAGGAACTCGTATAGCAACATGCAATGCGGAGTCATACATGAGGGCAAACTAACTGAAAGTTTTGATGTGAAAACAGGAGTAAAACAAGGCTGCTTGTTATCTCCTTTTCTCTTCCTCCTGGTTATTGATTACGTCATGGGAGAGTCAACTGAAGGAAAAAGAAACGGATTCCAATGGACAGTGTGGCAACAACTGGACGACTTAGATTTCGCATACAATATAGCCCTCATCTCCAGTACACAACAACAAATACAAGAAAAAACATCCCTTCTAGCAGAAACATCGATTAAGCTGGGACTAAGACAAAAAGAAAGCCAGATCAAGGTTATGAAGATCAATGCCAAACGTAAACAACCTATCAAGATAAAGGATACCAACTTGGAAGAAGTAGAGGAGTTCACTTATCTAGGAAGCATTGTGAATATTGAAGGAGGCACTGGCGCTGATGTAAAGAACAGCATAACAAAACCAGTCATCTTCAACATTCTAGGGACAGTATGGAGTGCCAAGAACATCTCAAGTGACACAAAGATGAAAATCATTAACTCTAATGTAAAATCTGTGCTCTTATATGGGGAAGAAACATGGAGAAATCATAATTGTAACTGAAAATGAAAATGCGTTAGACATGTACATGTTAATAGTTTATTATACCATCGTGGTTGGATTTACAACTACATATGCAATCAATGCATGTCACCACTAAGTTGTGAGTTCGAATCCCGCTCATGGCGAGGTGTAATTGATACAACTGTATGTGATAAAGCTTGTCAGTGATGTGCAACAGGTCGGTGGGTTTTTCCGGGTACGCCGGTTTTCTCCACAAATAAAACTGACCGCCACGATACTTAGACAATATACTTGATTAGGTATGGTGTCTTTTTATATGAGATTTATTTGGATGAGGCTAAGAAACAGGGGTACTGCGAGGCTCTGTCGAGCAGTCCCCCTGTTTCGTTCCGAATACAAATAAATCTCATATAAAAAGACATCATACCTATATTGTTTTTATACTGCAATACTATATTTTTTTCTCAGTTTTCTATATAAAAAAATTTATTTAAATTCGTATTCTCCGTCATGGTCCCCATTTAAAAAATGCTTTATACAGGTCATTGTCCAGTATAAAGCAAAAGTTCCAAAAAGGGGCGTGGCCTAAATGCTTTATACAGGACATTTTCCAGTATAAAGCAAAATTTATACGACCCCCTTTATCAATGCTGTAAAGTTACAATTGCAGTTTAAAACTGAAATATTGTTTAAAATGACGTCGACGTTAAACATCATAACATCAACCCTCTACCGTTGTTCAGCATGACTCGTATACCCCCTTTATCAATGCTGTAAAGTTACAATTGCAGTTTAAAACTGAAATATTGTTTAAAATGACGTCGACGTTAAACATCATAACATCAACCCTCTACCGTTGCTCAGCATGACTCGCTATGGGATAATACTTGTCCAGAAAACTTCTGTATTGCACCGTTGTTGTCACACCCAACATGGCTTCTAAGGCGATACTGCGATTTTTGTTTTATCTCACAAGACGATTGTATTGAACAAAACAGAAGAACCACAGATTATAAACACATCTTTTTGTCTGAAATTTCTATTCATTGGTTACGCATGTCTGGTCTGGTTCGCCAATAGATTTTATTGTTTCGTCCTGTATTTTGTCTGTGTAGTTTGTTTTGTTTCTGAGCTTTATTTACAGATAATATTGCTTTCATCTATTATTGCATGTGCTCGCTGCACAGTCTGATAACATATTAAAAAGCTTAATGATTTTTATTTATTTCTGTTTTGTTTCGGGAGAACTTTTCAAATTCTTTTAATAAAATTGCATTAAACAAAGAAAAGGGAAGAGTATGTTCATTAAACGTATTTCTGCTTTAAATGTTTACTTACAAGACACCAGAAAAGTAGTTACCTCATTTTTGTTTGCAAATATCTGTGTACAGTGTTGAATTGCCCTTTTGATACATCTAAAAAGATGTAATTATCGTATGTATTTCCATTAATAAAATGTTATATTGTTTTTCTTTTTATCAGCCCTTACGTTTTGTATAAATTGTGTTTTGTGCATCGGATTGTGAGTTTGAGTATTGCTCCACATCCTTGATATATAACAGAGTTGTCTCTCTTTGAATAAAAAAAAACAAGACTATTTTGATATTAAAAGCTTTCTATTAATTTGCAATAAATAAATATCCTAAATGATAACACTATTTACAATGATTATACTATTATTATAATCGAATTTATGCAAAACACACTCCAAACCATTCTGTACATCTTTAATACTGTTCCCGGTAATAGTGTGGTTTAGCTGCATCTCCGCAGCATCTGTCCACACGTTTTTGATTGGCCACACACACGTAAAATGATGAATATTAATAACCACTCATGTGCATGCATAACCTAACTAATGTGAGTTATTTACATAGGATTACGTAATAAATAAATAAATAGTTTTAAAAGTAGGTAAAAAACAAAAGAAATGAAAAAACAGATAAATAAGGACTAGACGGAAGTGCAAACAGAAACTTAACATCAAAACTGGGTAAAAGAGCCATCTTGGATGGTCTGACAATTGCACCAATGATATATCATTAATGAATACACATGCGGCAAAGCTACTACTCCTATTTTGTTTGAAACAAATATGTAAAGCATTAATGTTCTTTTTTTCCTTTAAATATCGTTATAGTCTAAAGCATATTTCACCTTTCATTGGTCTCCTGGAATCATAAATTAATGTAAAAAAAAGCAACATCAACAAAAACGCACTCCTAGTCCTAACAAGAATTCTACACATTTAAAATACCTTCAGAAATTAACTTGAACTTTCACCCCTAACCTAATATGTCCATACATAGGTGTATACATATCATTACAATTATGATAAAAACTTGCCCTTTACCACAATACAATAACATTTTGCCTCTACACATACAGCGAAGCATCACAATACGTGTAAATCATGTCTCTACACATACACAGAAGCATCACCATACGTGTACATCCTGTTTCTACACATACACAGAAGCATCACCATACGTGTAAATCATGCCTCTACACATACACAGAAGCATCACCATAGGTGTAAATCATGCCTCTACACATACACAGAAGCATCACCATACGTGTATATCCTGTCTCTACGCATACACAGAAGCATCACCATACCTGTATATCCTGTCTCTACACATACACAGAAGCATCACCATAGTGTAAATTATGTCTCTACACATACACAGAAGCATCATCATATGTGTATATCCTTTCAAACATAGACAAAAATGGACACAATCATTGAAAGACTTTTTGTAGCACGCCTTCTTATCGTTTGTATTAGTTTATTAATATTAACCACAAAATGAATTAAACTATTGCAATGAACTGACCAATGAAAGTGCTTAAATCAAATAACATTACAATGGCAGTTTTACAGGTAAATGATTGTACAAAATCAGAAACTGAGATCCTGTCAATTAAACTAAAGTAATACAAGTGTACATTTATGCATAATTAATTAAAAATTTGTTTAATTTGCTGAAATAAAATTTAAATGGAATTTCATATTCTATTATGCAACAAGAAATGAATGAAAAAGAGGCTGTATTGTATTTATAAAAATTATGTAGCGAAAAATTACGAAATAGGAATACAAGAAACATGTAAGCAAGCAAACTATAATTGTTTGTTTGAAGATTTCAATTCTTGTATATAACTATATTATCTGTAAACAGGTAAAACATAATTCATAATAAAAATGCATTTGTCTCTATCTCATTCAGTTCTCCACCATTTGTATATAATAACAGTCTGTAAATGAGCAATATAAAACAAAAATCATGTATATTTAATATTAATTTAAAACTAATACCAAACAGTTTACTAAATACAATTTAAAAAAAATAAATAAACAACAAATACAGTGTATTGAGCAGTTATAGAATTTAAGACAAAGGTGCATTGCTTTTGATCAGTTTTCATAGATTTAACATATCTAGATTTCCTGTGGTGTTCCATAGCGTAATCCGTTTAGTGATTGGTTCTTTTTTCGGGCAGCACTCAATTTTCTTTTCCCGCTTCGTTCAGATACCCAATCTGGATGAATAATAAAGTGTCCAGTGCATGGCGGCTGAGTCGTCTGTAAAACATGATTAATAACAATAAATGAAATGAAAAANCTACACTGTCGGAACAGTTCAAGAATCATACAGAAAAACAAAAAATACTACACTGTCGGAACAGTTCAAGAATCATACAGAAAAACAAAAAATACTACACTGTCGGAACAGTTCAAGAATCATACAGAAAAACAAAAAATACTACACTGTCGGAACAGTTCAAGAATCATACAGAAAAACAAAAAATACTACACTGTCGAAACAGTTCAATAATCATACAGAAAAATTGTAAAAAGGGAAACATCAATACGATAATGTCCGCCATATTCGGTAAAATGTTGTGTGTTAATAGTTATTGGTTTTTTTTCTTTCATTTTCTATCAAGTGGTTTCGGAAGAAGTTGTGGATTAAGGACATATATTTAGGAACGACTCAAGACGACTGAAAGTGATCCATATATGTGGACTCTGCGTCATAGACATTACACTGCCATCATATATGTATGTCCATCAGCTCTGACTGATGCTCAAATTACTATTCAATATAGCTGAGACAATTTATAGTTTCATTGAAGCATTGCTAGTCATTAGCAGTCATCACCACCGATGTTCAAATAGTTTTTATCTGCTCCTCGATTCTTATTTTAAGGGAAGAAATTTGTGGGTTTCTTTTAAAAATTTCCACTGTAGCATTCATGTTAGATTAAAAAAAAATTACTATCAATTTTACTTTTATAAGCATAGTATACTATTATACATAAGTACAGGGGAACTTGTGCAATCCGACACCTGAGTTTTCCGACATTCTGTGACATCCGACAAAATTTATGGTCCCAAAGTATTTCTGTTATCTGAAATAAAACCTGAGTATTCGACACCTTGTACAACCGGACACATTTCCCTGGTCCCTTTGTGTGTCGGATTAGACAGCTTCCACTGTAGTAGTCTTTCAGCCATTTTAGTAAGCACGATTCCTCATCCGTGTTCTACACACTATTAGCTTCGTAATTGTTCTTCAACTTACCATAAACATGCTACGCTCGTGTACATAATCCTCTGTTCTTGGATATCGTATAACTCTGCGACGCTGTGGGGTCAAATCTGTATGACTTCTCTCTAGACCTGGTATCTGTGGGAAACTTGGCACCGAGTGTCTCCTAAATAATAAATAAAAGAATACGTTTTAAAAAAAAATGTACAGAAAGGATAACATCTCCTATCCAAAATAACAATCATGATTTTATATTCGTATTCATTTTATTCATTTTCGATTCCAATATATTTGTACAAATGTTTAATCTGATTCGTGATGAAGGACAGAGTATATCATTCCTCAATGATACAAAATATATACCGACAAGAAACATTTTTCATTACTGATGCTTGAGTGTTTCAAAGTATATCTCAGGTATAGGTAATACTAGCCAATTTTGTACAACCTATGACCCACCTGATTACAAATATGTATTTCATTAAAAGGTAGTCATTGTAAGACTGACGGCACCACCCATGGTTCTCCTTATTACAAACATGTGTTTCATGGCAAGGTAATAATTGTAAGGTGGTGAGGCTACCACCTATGAATCACCATGATTAAAACATTGATTTGATGTTAGCATGACAAACATAATATATCCCTCTGCATTTGATAGATGCAAATTTTACCTCCGATTTGATAACGACTGAGAGTAGGTTGAAGTTACCAAAGTAGAAATCAGAAGCCGTAAATCTAAGATACCAAAGTAGAAATCAGAAGCCGTAAATCTAAGATACCAAAGTAGTAATCAGAAGCCGTAAATCTAAGATACCAAAGTAGTAATCAGAAGCCGTAAATCTAAGATACCAAAGTAGTAATCAGAAGCCGTAAATCTAAGATACCAAAGTAGTAATCAGAAGCCGCAAATCTAAGAAGTACAAACAATACAATAGCTAAAAGAAAAGGGACAGAAAGACAAACAACGATCTACAAAACATTACACAGAAAACAAAAGATGGAGCAACACGAACTCCACTAAAACCGGGGGGTAAAGGCAAGTGCTCCGGAAGGGTAAGTAGTTCCTGTTCCGCATGTGGTACTCATCGTGTTACTCTTGTCCAGGTGATAAGTCTAGAGGAAAGGACCGGATTTTGATTACGACAAAGAGTTGGATATAAAAAAAAATCCAAATTTATATATTTGAGTCCGTCATGTAAATTTGTCTATTCAAATATCCACAAAGGAAGCATGAGTATTGACAGAATATTATAGCAATCAAACGAAATTAACAATATTTAGATCTACTACTTTGGTTGAAACATCGCGAAAGATTACTGTAAATGCCGGTTTCTGGTACAACGTAGTATACAAATGTGACTATCGCTCTATGTTATACAATAGGGCGTGATTCAGTGATTTATACAAAATAGCAGTGATATTATTTGAAGCATACTTACAGTTCTTGTCGACTATATGACCTTGTATCCTCAAACATTGGACGCCAACTTTGCGAATAGTGGATGAGAGGATCAGCCATTGAACTATAGTTGAAATTATGTGACCTTCGTCCTCCATATGTGAAGGTCATCTGTCTTTTTGGTCGTAGTGCTTCTGGTGGCAGTGGTGGGGCAAGACTAGAGTACATTGTAGCCATTATGTTGTGTGCGATGTCTTTATCTGTAATGAAAATAAGTTTGTGTTAAAATCTTAAACTTATTATTGTACGTATATAACAGTGTTAAAATACAATATTAATATATTAATCCGCTTTGTTCAATGTTATCCCTTGGCAATAACCTTTTTGTTCTTGACAACTGTTGTAGAATTTCAGCAGTTCAGATATATAAACTTTAACCGTGCCCACTTGACGTTATTATAATTAAATTCTCGCAAAATAGCCTTTCCCGTAAAATTGTACACGTTTTTTTTTCTTCTATAAAGCACTTACAAGATGATTGTCTTGTTTCTCATTTGCCGTATGTCATCTGCGGATTATCTAATCTATGATTGCATTGATTAATATAAATTATTACATGGTATTTTTCATATCATACCCTTTATCAGCCCGAGGTCATGGTATCAGCCCAAGAACCATTAGGCTAAAGGGATTATATATGAACGAGGGCTGATAAAGGGTATGATATGAAAAATGACATGTTATGATGTGTGTATCATATACTTCAACAGATGAAATAACTGATTTGTACCAAAATGTTCAGTCATTTTGGCTAGAATTAAATACATGTATATAGTTATAGAACAAGAAAATTCTTGTTTTAATATAGAAATCCAATAAATGCACGTTTTTAAGCACTTTCAATATCATAAGAGAGAAATTGGTAGTTAATAATTTTCTGTGCAAATAATTCATAAAACATTTGATTTGATTTGATTTGATTTTTGGTGTTTAACGCCACTTTCAACAATATTTCAGCTATATCATGGGGACCAGTTTTAGTGGTGGAGGAAGCCGGAGTACCCGGAGAGAACCACCGACCATGGGCAAGCAACTGGTAAACTTTATCACTTGCGGTTGCGAGTCGAGTGCACCCTTTTTTGTAATTTACAAAGCCGGGCGCAAACCCACGCCGTATTGGTGATAGGCTTGTATGAGTTGTTAAATCCAGCAACCTAACTCATTGAGCCACCCGGGCCCCTAAAACATTTGAATCCGCCGTATCTGTAAACACAGTTTTCCGGAAATTCACGAAGTGAACTTAAGGACATTGACGGAAAGGCATGTAATAACATTCCGGAAGCAGTTAATAAACTTGCTTTATCACATACATGTATTTATAAGTAATAACGTAAATTTTGCCCATACGTAAGCACCGGAAGTGGCACATCGATATCTGCCATCGGGGTAAAACTCTGATAACACGATATCCAGCCTCTCGTGATCCCCATGATGTCACTTCCGCCCAACTGTCAATTGTCGTTTTGGAAAATGTCGACTTCAGCGACGAAAGATTTGTTGGCGTTTCGGAAGCAGAACCCTCAATCGATATCGATCACTCATATCCGTAAGTTTGGTGTCTGTGTTGGGAAGTTAATTTTGTTCTTTTTAATTCAATGTTGAAATATGTGATAAATAGATTAATGCATGCCTTTTTCCATATCAGGACTGTTGTCATCCCTCGACCGATATCGACCTTCGGGCTAAAGCCATCTGGCCGATATCGGTTTCTCGGGATGATAACAGTGGATATGGAAAACGGCACGCATTAATCTATAATTATCAGCCCGCTTGGACCATTCTTGTGAAACTGGGTGAAATAAACACGACTCCTTTTATTATTCTAAACAGAACTCAAAGTCTTATTACAGGGTAAAATTTTAGCTTTATCATCTACAAGTATATGATAGATATCCATATCTCTCCATCCCCAACCCCAATGAACTCCAATACAGCAATGAAACCTTGAAACGTATGTACCTGTAATATATCAGTAGATGTTCTGTGTTGTGATGTCCGTTACGATTTCTGCATAAAACGATGTTCGGTTCGTCATTACCTCCAGTTGTTTGTAAGAGGGCTCATGTCTTATTTACGTTATTTGTGTTTGTTTGCTAATAGTGGTGTCCAACACATATTGTGTTGTATTTTTATTTTATTTTACTTCGTCTTTTGTACCCTAGGTTGCCAGTTTCTCTGGTTTTCTATTTGTGATTGCCCCTTCGGTATTCTCTAACGTTTATTTACATCAGCAAGACGAAATAATAATGCCAAAGGGGTAAAAGTCGTAATTCGAAGGACAGACAATAACAAAATATTACACAGACAACTAAGAATTGAGCAACACGAACTCCTATAAAACGTGTGTGAACTCGGCAACAAATGTCTAAAGTATACCTGTAATATATAAGTCGATGGTAGTATATTGTTCACTTGGTGGATTCTCCAATATTGATGTAACACACTTGCAAATTTTATTTTATACTGATTAGCGATTTATGGTGAGGGAACGCTGCTTTTCATGGAAAAAAATTGTATTGTTAACATATGTAGTTTCAGCATCATCTTTGAAAATATTGTGTTTCCACTGAGTTTGATTTCTAGCCAACCAGTTTGATTACAAAATCAATATGCTCAACATATAACATGTTTCCAAAATATGTGAAAGAGCATTTTATGATGCAGCGTGTGCTACCTACATAGAAGTACGTATAACTACGTTGTGTCATATAGAAAAGACAATTCAAATACATTTCACGATGCTCTTACCGAGATCTATAACTCCAAGAAAATTTAGTTAGTTCGTTTAAATGAACAGCATAGATAAAGATCAATGGAAAGTTAAATAGTGACAGTTAACATAACAACATCACAAAAAAGCACTCCAATGGCCCATCCCAAAGCTCACAAACACAGGCACACAAACAGAATCTGACGACAATCTAGATCATTGTTTAGGACAGACATACCATGTGGTGAAGAAAAGCAAATTAATGAAAACCTTACCTTTTGTACATAAATTATTTGTAAATTTAATTTACTGAATGGGAAAATCTCAAATACCATCCCAGTAATTGTTGATTTCAACACATAAAGCATTGCTTTTATTTAACAAAGTGTGCTTTATGATTCATCGGCATAATATGAGACAGTATAAATTAGGCTGGTAATAACCCGACCCGTCTATTTTTACCATATCAACAGTATAAGGAACTTCTCTGAGCAACTTGCGATATTAACACCGTTCACCATGGAATGTCTTTTGTGCCTTTATACTTAATTATGGGAACGTACTTGTCTCGAGCTCAATAAATTGTCGGTTCGAGCCCCGGTTGAGTCATAGCAAAGATTATAGAATTGATATTTGAGGCGTCCAACATCCATGCAACATTAGGGAGTAAAAACAAAGACTGGTTGGTTGTGTATAAAGATGATGTGTCCGAGTGGAGCGACATGTCTAACCGCGGACTGTTGTTTCAATGATATAGCACTATAAATATCTAATTATTTAATATATTTAGATATAGGATACAATGATCTTAACGCAATACACCAAATGTAGTTATCTGATGTTTTCTCGTGGCAAGTAGAATTTTGATAGGCTAACAAGGTACTTCCAAAGCTTTAGGGAAGAAGTGCGGTGACTGAAAATCAATAATCTTTCTCGCCTATGTGCTGTTCTTTACATTGTGCACAGCAGACGACTTCTCTCAACTATTGCCTGTGCTGTGTATTTCATACGGCACAGAAAAATCAATAATCGCATGTTGTGTATTTAGTAAACCATTATGTTTTTCATATAATAAGGACAATAAGGACATACTTATTAATGTTGGAACATTCAGATAAAAATGTTATCAGTCTCGAGTTTTATATATCCCGTTTTAAAGGGCAGTGGTTGTGTTAAAAGGTTCGGATGACGCCTCACCTTTTAACAAAACCACTGCCTCTTAATACGGGATATATAACATCTCGAGACTGATAACGTATATTAGATGTACGATGTAATGCTTACCTCATAACACCCAATATAGTTAGATGCTCCTAACGCATTACACCCAATGATGTTAGATGTACGGTGTAACGCTCTTAACACATTTCACTCAATAGAGTTAGACACACTATAAAATGTTCTTACCGTATTGACTTGAAGAGTTAATCCACGATTTCAGTTCAGGAACATAGGTCATAGGAGGTCCACGAGTTATATCCTAGAAAGTAAACAAAATTTAACACTATTTACAAGTAGATTATGACAACCATAGCTGAAAAATAATAAGATAATAAGATATTCAAGAAGTGATGACGAGTTATTCTACGGAACGTTTAATTATTCTACGTAACGTTTAATTATTCTACGGAACGTTTAATTACTCTACGGAACGTTTAATTAGGCAAAATATTAATGTTTATTAGCTGAATTGGATGTGCTGCTGATATACGCATAATTACTGACTATCCTACTACAGAAACAAACCAAACAAACTGAAAATAAAACCACACAAAACCAAAGTGAGATTGCATTCTTAGACTGTCTACGTCCGTATGTGTATAGTCTTATACCGAATAAAGGCGAACAATTTGATGATCATGTTTTGATCATGGCTTGTGTTTTCACATCTTTTCATTTTGTTATCTGGTGTGGTTCATTGCTTTTATGAATCTTAATTCCTTGATTTGGCTTCGCTAAGCAAATAGAGGTTTGTATCATAATCTACCCAGTCATTTCTACAATTTCTGAGTGGAAATAATAATAATAATAATGATTAAATGTAATACTAGATATACTGTTCTTTCAGGGAGCATTGGGTCCCCGGAAACTCTATTAATGATAAAAACAAAATAAAGAATAAAACACATTAAAGTCGTACGATACAAATATGCATTATTGACCTTGTTATCAAATGTCAAAGTCAGAGTGACCTCGTGTTGATAAGCGACACTCCTCCAACACTAATATATAAAGGTACCGGGTCTTCATCTTCAGACAAAATGTTGTATACCTGACATGATTGTATTGAAATAAGCGGTAGTAGCAAATTTGGATGCAATTCAATATGTCTCCAGTCTGTGAACTTATAAAAACACGTTCGGGGGTAAACCTTAGAAAAAAATATCAAATAGTCGCAAAATACTCTACAACAAAATGTATGTTAATTGATCAAGCCATATACAACAAATCAGTAAAAAAAAATATTCCAATCGCACTTTAAATTCTTTGTTCACGGATTCACCGTTATTCAGTGTGATTCCGGTTAATACATTCAAGCAAATGAGTTTTACATTGTTCATCTACATAATCTACATAAAATACATAATCATTCTCCAGTATCAGAATTGCCGACGTAATAATAAGGTAATGAAAGAAAAATCCGACAACGTACCGTCAACAAGAATGGTTCATCATCGGTATCAACGATACCATCATCCATTTTTAAGGTA
>MJUT01030289.1:1163914-1176388 GCA_002080005.1 Gigantidas platifrons
ATGATGATTTTTCGACAAATCTAACAAGAGTTACTCCCCTTTTTTTACTTGGTCCTTGGATGGTCCCCTTTCAGAATTATGAGTGATACAGGCTCACCTGACCCTCTAGTTTACAGTAGTTTCAAAATTTAATCTTACGATATAACCTTGGCGTCGGGGGACCAGTGGCCAATGGCCTTTTATTTAGGTTGGGAACGCGCTAAACCTTCATATGATCTTTGTCTTCCAGGTCACCTACGACATTGAAGGGTAATTGTCTATGATATTACTATCTAACAAATCTTGTTGATCATGACATAAAGAAAATGTTATATCGAGATTTAAAAAATTCGACTTATTTTCTATTCAATTATTCAATTATTGGTGTACTTTTAGTTTTGAATTGGGTCTGAAATACAAGACGAATCGATACAATCTTTAACACGCACTCTGTTGACTAACTATTTCTAGTTTTTAAACCTAATTCAACAACAGGCATAAATCACCAAAATCAGATGTACATATGAATAAATAAACTCAGTATAGAAATTGCTGAGAGATATTGACTCCCAGGGGAGAGGCTATTGCTGAACACAATAAACCCTACCTAACAATTATCCAAAACACATTGACAAATCAAATTCAAATTGGTTTAAAAATACTTTTTTTTTCGGTGTATTTTGTATTCAAATAAAAAAAAATCTTCCTTTTTGCCAATTACACATACAATGACAGAACACCATCTTAAACCATTTTTTAAGAAAAAAAACACATAAAGCTGTATTTTGAGGTAATATATAACAACTGTCGGAAAATTGACAAAAAAACAGTAAATCATTGAGTAAATGCCAGTATCAAGCCACATGTGACGTCAAAATGGTGTCATAGGTAATTAACGATTTTAAGCACCATTTGTTTTTCGTTTCTAAACTTTTCTTTTACACAAAACTTACCACGGATTCATACTTGTTAACAACCAATTAACAAAAGAGGTCATTGATGCATCTAGATCTCTGAGTAATTGTTCACTTGATAACCGTTAGAGAATACTGAAGGGGCCATCAAAAATGGAAAATCCAGAAAAACTGGCAACATATGGTACACAAGACGAAGAATAACAAAACAAAAACACAACATTATGTGTTGGACACCACTATGCGCAAACAAACACAAATACCGTAAATAAGAGTGCTCCTACAAACAACTTTGCTTTTCGAGTGATTTGCATTTGAAAACAAGCATGTCATCTATGTACCTCGTATAACGACCAAATGATGTCCTAATTTTGCACAGCAGTGGCATGATCTGACTTCTGTAAGTGTAGTACTGTCGTCTCGCATTTATAACACAAACGTTACAACAGCTCAGACAATTAGCGCATTTGAAATACTATTACATACGTCATACCTAACGATGATTGTAGAAAGCTGCAGTTCATGTTAGTCAAACCAATACATTATACTAGTAATACAAGAACAACAAACAGTAATCAGAAACCAACAATATATTTAAACCTATAACAACCATTGGTTTATTTTTGACAAAACATACACTGTCTATAACCTTCGTAACAGTTTTATTCCTGGGCCATTTCAAAGTCAGATCCACAATCAAAATAAGCTCTCGCTATGCAGTTGTGACCCCTTTAGTTTGGCCGTTCCGTTTTCCATTAAAACCTATAACATTGTTGTATGGGGACCCCAGTGGCCATAAATGTATTGAAGTTCGATTTACAATAATGAACTATGCTATTAGCAACTTTTCAATAAAATTGACAGAAGGCCAATGGTTTTCCCCGGGTTATCCTGTTTGCTCCGTAAATAAAACGATTTCCTCAAATTCAATGCGGTTAACATTTGTGATAGTAAATCATAAATTGGCGATTGCAAATGTTAAAAATGCCCGACCCAATTTGATGTATAAAAATAAATAAATAAATAAATAAATAAATAAATAGAAATATGTATTTAATAGTTGACCTTCACATAATATAGTCCATGTGAGAAACAATGATATCACTATATAACACAGACTACTTGCTCGTGTCAGGCAATGCTGGCTTTTGTTCGTTGATATCATTTTTAAAGATAAGTAGTATTATATATTTAGAAACGTCAATTAAATAAGCTACGGTACGACGATATTATTTAACATTGTTTTGAAAATGTTGAAAATAATATATCAAGACTGCATTTAAAATTGGTAATTAATAAATTTGATATAGGAATTTAATGACTTTTCGATGAAATAATTTGGAGAGGTCAAATTATTGTACATTTGATATGCAAAAATAAATTAGGAGTTGTATATTTTATTCTCATTCTGTCATGATGTCTTATGTGCGAAGGGCGAAGGTAAGTTATTTTAGATTCATTGTTGAATGGTTCTACTTTAACATCAAACAACACATGCTCACAGCATTGTGTTGTTCTGCTTGCATGCTCACAGCCCACAATTCATTGTATATTCAGCGTTGTGTTGTTCTGCTTTAGCATCACACAACACATGTTCGCAGCCCACCATTCATTGTATATTTAGCATTGTGTTGTTCTGCTTTAACATCAAACAGCACATGTTTTACAGCATACCATTTATTCTATATTAAGTGCTGTGATGTTCTGCTTTAGAATCACACAACACATGCTCACAGCCCACAATGTATTGTGTATTCAGTGGTGGGTTGTTCTGTTTTAGCATCAAACAGCAAATGTTTACAGCATGCTCTTTATTTCATAGTAAATGTTGCGATGTCATGCTTGAGTATCAAACAACACATCAGATGTTTTTTTTTTTTTTTTCAAATTCGATAAAATAACACTGATTTGCACTTATCTATAATTATGAAATTCAAAAGCAGATTTTGTTCAGATTCAAAGTTGATATATGTAAAAAAAAATTGGAGAAAATGAACACGTTAATATTAATATCCATGTTCAACTTCCGATTACATAATTCTATGGCTCATTTGTCTAATGTATTTAAGCTTTCTTGAAGTTTTGAAACCCAGTGAAACTTGCTATGTTGAAAATATAAAATCAACGAAAATTTACGAATCCACGAACTTGTAATTTTTAACAAAACCACGAAAATCGAAGAAAAGTACTTTCACAGTATCCTATTTAGCCCTTTTGGTTTTCTTGTTCCCAAATTTTTTAATTCTTTGGCTTTCAAAAGTTTTGGCTTTGAAGCGCACCTCATGATGGTTGCTCCAGAAACGTGTCGAGTGCACTCAATTTGATATCTACGTTTTTATTAAAAATTTTAAAATATGTTGATTAATATGCCAAGCGAATTTCAATGGAAAAAAAAGTATATTTGATATTTATCAATATAATTTAAGTATAGCTGTATGATGGCTATTGATTACTATCGACACAACACTATTAAATATTCAATTACATGTATATTAATTAATGCAGTATATCCAGTATATAGTAATCACAGCAGTAACTTTGTCAAGTTTCCAATATGAGCACCGCCTACTAACTTGATCATGTTATTGATAAAGACAACGCGTTGTTCATATAAAAAAGGTAATAATTTCAATCTGATGAAATCTATTAATGTGAAAAAAAAAGTTTTGTTTGCAGGGGCACGATTGTTGCAACAACAAAAAATTATTGTAGCGCAAAACAATTGAAAATTCTTTTGCATTCATAATTCATATTTATGGCACCATAAAACAATTTGTTGCTTATGACATACAATAGGGATATTTTTGTTAAATATACATAATATTGTTGCTTAGAAACATACAATCAACTTTGTGGTCAGTTGTCAATATATAAACTATTTTCCTCAGTTCATAACCATATTTAAATGAACCTTTTGAAATTTAGTCGTATATTGTAGAAAAAAAAAGTAAAAAGCAACTAAATACTAGTTTCATATGCAACAAACCTGTCATTTATATATTAAAAAAAAACAATAAAACGTTTTTCACTGCCTTAACGTATCAACAATAAATATTTAGCAAATATTTGAAAGTACATCTCTACTTATATTTTTAATGAACATTTTACGTTGTTTGTCAAATTACATAAGTAATTAAATACGATTCGAAAATAATACCGATCCCATATTTGTGCTTTATTGTTAACGACAATATCTGACAAACAATTTTCTGCTGCAGTAATAGATACAAGGTAGCTAGAAGTCTGAATTTAATTTACTGAAATTTTACTAAACATGCCTGGCGAGTCAATACTTCCGTTAGTAAAAGAGTGGTTAGTGGTTACTATTTAACGCTAGGTGAGCACTTTTTTAAACTATGTCATAACCAGATCAAATTACGGTTTGGTGAAATGATGATGATATCTCTTTCCTGTTTAGTACTCGACCAACAAAATGAGTTGGATTTTTATAGTGCTTACTCACTGAAACAACAATCCACAGATAGATATGGTGCTCAGCTGGGAAACATTATCCTGATTCCGAACCGACCCGGCTTCTTTCCCTTAATGCTGAATACTTCGAGGAGAAGCAGCAAATACCAAATGTTGTAGTCTTTGGTTGGCTCGATCGGGAATTAATTAACGATCTACTATACTCGAGTGGAACATGCTAATAAGGCGATCTCACTGTAAG
This sequence comes from Gigantidas platifrons, assembly GCA_002080005.1. Taxonomy (NCBI): domain Eukaryota; kingdom Metazoa; phylum Mollusca; class Bivalvia; order Mytilida; family Modiolidae; genus Gigantidas; species Gigantidas platifrons. Next base: position 1,168,481 of record MJUT01030289.1, read on the forward strand.
AGAACCGAATCACAGGGTTAACATTATAAAAACTGTAATTTTCCATTCTTGTTGAAAGTTTTACTTAAATTTTTATGACCGACGTTTTCAAATTAATAGTAAGCAGTCGTTCATTTTATTTTATGCTGTTTATTTAATTTTCACACTATGAAATAAAATAAGTTAATTTACTTTAAATGAAGGGAATATGAAAGTGTTGAAAATAGTCATTATACCTAAACTGATAATTGGAAAGAAAATATGCAAAAAAAAAAAAACCAAAAAAAAACTAGAAATACCACACCGTAAGAACAGTTCCAAAATATTTGGAAAATCATAAAAACAAAAGCAAATGATTCGATTCCCCTAACATGACCGCTAACTCTCTTTTCCTAGGTACATGCACTTCTAATAAAAAAAATAAAAAAAAATAGCAAAGAAAACCACCTGTATAAGTTAAATAATGCAGTCATGCAAGTGTTTCCCACAAGTCAGTAAAATGCCAACCCACGCAGTGTGTCTGATACCGGGTTACTATTGGCATTCCTCTTACAAAAGCTCCTTTACTGTCATTGATAGTTTTAGCGATATGGTAACTTAAGTCCTACAGATAAAGGCCACATGACTAAATGATACCTTTCACCTTTCCCCGTGTTAATGAACCAATAATGCTATATTTAAAATAGTAAAATAGTAGCTATACAAAGATAAGATAAAGCGACAACCACAACCATTAAATCACACTGCATAATGAGCAGACGACCAATACAGAAATTTAAACCATATCACAAAGAACATACTGCTGACACAAATCTGATAAACATAGACGTTTGATGTATATATTAACGATTACAACAATATCATACACTTACTTGTTATGAGGTGAAAATCCAGAATTACCAACACATCTAATGTTATCCCCCCCCCAACTTGGCCAAAGTAAGTCTGCATATGACGTCATGTTGTTTATGTGCTAATGTCGTCAACAACATTTCGCGGAATTTTAATTTGTGTGATTTTTAGACCCAGGGATATAAGTAATATATTTTTATGTTCAGTATTGCATTAGAATGGAGAAAACTTACTCCATTTTAAGCTTTACAGTCGCATGTATACGTTTACTTGGCTCCGCTACGCGTCGCTAGGTAAACTCAATTTGCGACCGTAAGACCGACGATTTACGTCCGCAACGCTTAAAATACAAGACATTTATCTCCTAAATCATTGTTCTTCTCGACGGAATGGATATAGGATTATTTCCGGGGTAATGACCGGTTGTACCACGACAGTCGAATTTATTTTTTTAATATAACAGAATAAAAAAAATGTCACTTGGTGCTATTTAAACCAGTCGCATTAATTTATAATATGTGAGGTATTATAATCTTTTTTATCCAGAAAAAAGGTTAATAGTTGTAGCACGAACAATCTATACACTGGACACTTGGTTTGGTTTCCGTCACTGATGTGACTTGTTCTTACATATTTATCGAAATTAGTTGAAGTTACTTGGAATTGTTTGTGAATGAAAAAAAAAACGTCCCCATGGTTTCCATGTTTCATTCAAATTCAAAACGAATGTTACCATTCTATAGACGAAGACATGCTTACAATATGTACATGGAATCATGTTACTGTATGGAAATGACTTCTTCCGTGTGCAAATTATGTCTAGTGGCTGTATGAAAATCATTTCGTGCCATTCTGTGCAAATTATTTCCTGTACTGTATGCCTAATGATTTACTATACACATCATAATGTATACTGCATAATGAATGATATATACATTACTGATAAACGTTTTGAACTGCATGGATTACATGAATATATCAAGCCAAATTGTATTTTAAAGAGAGGCCCATATTACAAAAGAGAAACATTCTAATTTTATTTTATATGAATTTAATCAATATGTAACTAAATTTCATATCGGAGTTCATTTGTTTGTGGTTTGTCTAGACTTTTTGTGTCTGGCATGGAATTAATCTTTTCTGGACCAAAAAAAGGTATTTTAATTGCATAATCGCCTATATTAGATTTATGAATGTTTACTAAAGTGCACAATTAATATTGCTTATACATGCATTTTCTAGAGAAAAAATAGTAAAATTAAGATATAAATTTTAAATCTAATATTGACACAACTTGCTCTCTTAGGATATTAATTACATAAGTTGACTAGTGACGTAACCAGTTTTAGATTGTATCATTTGAGAGGATATTATCGGATCTGTGTATGTTTATAGATCTTCCCAATGTTATATATATTCTAAGTTGTGATTCGTAGTAGTGGATATTAAACTTTGTAATTTCCTTTATAAAGCTGCCAATGTGGTCCCTACATATAGGATGATAGTGATTAACTCGTTTTCCCTGGTCATGTGACATTAATATATAACATTAGACTGATGGGTAAGGGTTAGGGTTATGGTGTTTAACACCACTTTCTACAATAGTTCAGTTATATCGTGGCGGTCAGTTTTATTGGTGGAGGAAACCGGAGAAAACTACCGACCTTCCGCAAGTCACTGACAAACTTTATCACATAATGTTGTATCGAGTACACCTCGCCTGAGCGGAATTCGAACTCACATCGTTAGTGGTGATAGGTACTGATTGCATAGTTAGTTATAAATCCAACTACCTTAAGATCGCGACCACGACGGCCCCTTAGACTGATGGAGTATATTAAAAATTCCGATTTAAGAAAAGTAAAAACAAATCCAATGAAAAGTCGTACAATACGAATTCCTACAAAAATGTAACGAACTTCGAAAGAGTTTGAGTGGATCCCATCTAAAAGTGCGAATTTACAAGTTATGTGATAGTATAAATCTGATCAATAAAATAATTAGGAGAGAAACGTCATCATTTGAGTTTTATTAATTCTGTAGTTATGAATGTCAGTGTTATGATTTACACGGGGTTGACATTTTTCTAAATACAGATGTCTTCAACAATTGATTGTTTGTTATCGAGTGTGAATATTTGGAGCTATCAACCACTTCTTCTTATCTAGTTTAATCCTGAAATCTGCTCTTCCATATTAATTTATTACTTTCCGATTCAGTTACGAATCTTATGAGTCTATTATTGTTATTGTGTTAAATTGGGACGTTACCCGGCGTACTAAAAATGTTTTGAGTGCCATGTTTTGAATGTTACCACGTTCTGAAATTATTTCCCACAAATTAACCTACAATGTACGTGATTATATAATTGTTTCCGTAGATATGATAATTGAAATCGGAGTTTTATTACAAACTGATTGTCGATTGCATGATAACTAGGATTTTATTAATTATTTAAATCAAATCATTTGCACCAATAACCATTTCCTTCCGTTGCCAGACAATTCCTTCTGTTCTTGGATAGGATGGTAATGTTTTTCCCTTGAAATTAAAAGTTAATTATTTGTCGATACATTGAACATGAAATTGACAGTAAAGTTATTATGACAATTCTCTTCAAATATTTGACTTTTATCGTTTTCCGTTTCATGTTTTAATAGCATCAAATTACACATTAGATTTCAATATTAGCTGTTAACTTAATGTGTCACTGTTAACTGTTTTTCTACATAGTCAATAGAGGTTGCAGTGTACTTTATTGTCTCTAGCCTCTGACATAACTTAATTATTGCATTTTAATTTTGTTCGAAATAAAGATACGGGTTTTATTCCATTAACTGGTTTAATCCGTCATGTGTTTGTGCCTGTGACAAAATCAGAAGGTGCATTTCCATTACCTTTTTGTCTTTGTGTAATTTCTATTGGAAGAAAAGTTTAAAGATACCAAATGATAATCAGAAGCCGTGAATGATAATCAGAAGAAACCGTGAATGATAATCAGAAGCCGTGAATGATAATCAGAAGAAGCCGTGAATGATAATCAGAAGCCGTGAATCGAAGAAGGAATTACAACATTTGTATTGGTCAAAACAACAAGGATTTCAGTCATATCAGACGAATCATTGAAACGTTAGAGAATACTGAAGGGGCAATCAAAAATGGACATTATTAGTTGTTGTGATTATCATCATTGTTAACAATTACTCCATGACATTTACTAGTACCTGTTCATACAATTTGCAGTTGCATTTGACAAGTACATCGACGGTTTGAACCGTTACGGAAGATCTATTTAACAGATTCCAACGAATATCATCCGTTTGTTAATACATTCCTCCCTTCCTCTTTCATGACACATCACCAAATATTTAACAACGGTAACACTACGGGTGCAACTAGTGGATCATAAATTGTTTCCTGTTCCTGCACACCTGAGTTCACCCTCGGTTTTTAGTGACATCGTGTTGCTCAATTTTCAGTTTTCTGTGTAGTCCTTTGTTCATTTGACCACTGTTTTGTCTCTGCTTCTGTGATTTGAGTAAGGATGCTAATGTACATTTAAAAAAAGCACACGGTTTAGAAACATTGATTTTGTTGATGTTCTTCAAAAACTCTTATTTCTAAAACTTTGCTACAGTCTATCAGAAAGTTTTACATTTATAATATAATGTTGTAATCAGTATATTGATATACTAATGCTCACATTGACCACGCAAGAGTAAGGCAGTGATTATTGATTATATGTGGTAGGTTTTGTACAGCATTGCATAAAAACATACAAACAAATCGCGTATTTGAAATGGGGTGGGATATTATTGCTTGCTTAGAAGTCTTTACTCTCGCACAGGTTTAGGATTACTTAAAAGTCAATTTTAATTTTAAAAGACCGTTATCTGGAGTTTTGATCAGAACCTACATTATGACCTTGTTATCACTATGCACTTACATATAAACTGTACTGTGTACTGAGGCAGATATATATATTTTTCGTCATTGTGGAACAAAAGAACAATAATATATTACTCTCAATATTCAATACAATGAATACATTAACGGAAAACGCTACCATGTAATTAAGCCACCCCCCCCCCCCACACACACACACACACACAAACTGTTCCCGCGACCTATTCAGTTACACATGTTCAACTAATGTTGTTATTAACATTGGACACATTAAGAAGTTACATACCTCGCTGTCTCCAAAACCATAACCAGGTATAACACTACTTGGTCTGTCTTCTATATCGTCGCCTGGTCCCCCGCCGTAAGGTGTAGGAGGTCTATGGATACCAAGTGACGTATGAGGTCGCTGGGGTTGTTCGTGATTTTTGGGTTCCGGCCAACAAATCCAATGGTAATCCTTAGGCTTGTCGGTTAGGTCCGGCACAGGCGCTGCTACAGTGGGCACTTCGTCTAAAAATATTAATGATGAATAGATAAATACAATTAATTAAATTAATTGTCCTTTGTCGTCATATAGCAGCCATCAGGGATTCATATTGAGAGGTCCTCGATATATTCCATAAGATGTCATTGGCGGTATGTATATGGAATGAATATTCCGGATTCCTTTTATTTATAGAATTCTTAACACTACTTTAGTTCTGTTAAAAGTTCATAATCATGATTAAATATGCTTAAGGATATAACAAATTGCATGCTTCTGATAAAAAAAAATTGCAGCAAGAAACTAGAAACAATGAGAATGAAGAGTGCGATGAAATGTGGAAAGGAAATACCGGTAATCAATTTATATTAAAATTTCATCAGAAATGTCATAACATTTTATTCCATCGTCTATAGATAAGTATTAATTTATCATCTTTTAACAAGTTCGTTCATTTGACCTTAACCTGTGTGGTTTATGTCGGGGGCGAATTCTATTTCTGAGCAAACACCATCAATTGAAATCAATTACATTCTATAGTAGGACTAAATAAAACACTCTAAACGTGTGTCAAATTTCGTATTGTTTGACAGGTGCGAGATTTTAACAATTTTAAAGTGAGAAAGAATTCCTTACTTATTTAGCCGTTGCAATGGGACATCAAAATAAGCCATTTAAATGGAATTAACAACTACTTTTGTATAAATGGTTTTAGATAAAGTGATTTAAAAGGTTAAAATGTTATAATTCGATCTAAACCATACCCGATAAAATGTTCAGATTGAAAGACAATTTGGATAAATCTGTATTTATATATTATACGTTCTTCATTGACGGCTTACGTTATGCTGAGGGTTAAAAGGTTTATTTAACCAAATTAAAAAAACTCTAGAATAATATTTGTCAGGTTCCATTATAACAATAATGGTAAGTGTCAACCCTCGGAGCACAGATTATAAGGACTTTGAAATTGACCACTTGCCCAAAATGGAAAACGTTTTTTTTTATCTCTCAATATATTACTCATGTTTGTCAAGACTTGCATTGCATTGTAATTATTTCCATCATATATAGACAATATATATAATTAAGTCGAACATGTTTTAGCATAATCACGTTAGCAAACAAGTACGTATTTATACTCCTCATATGTATATGCATATATATTGCATTTTATCAACACATGCTTTCAATTTTACAATGACATCGAAGTTCACTACATCTTTGTCAGCTATGTCATTTTCATTTGATTCCAAAAAATCATATAGTTATCTGCCCTTGAACTTTAAACATGTCGTATTTGACAAAACACTCTATTGCTTTATATGTAACTTTTTACTTAGATATCCAGAAACAAGAAGTATGTTTGCTTCCACGGTTAAAATATCAACTAAACAAAATAGAATTATTATTCAACATTCTTGCAATAAAAATTGCTAAATCTCGAAGATATATGGGCATAGACTAAAGAGCAATTGTTCCGACAGGATTTTCTCAAAACAATTTGCATAAAATAGATTGTATATACTGCTTCATTTTTGCTTGAGATGATTTTTGTGCATTTGGTTGTACGTTTGCTTTGGCTATTCAGAATAAAGTGCATATTTATATTCCATTAAAGGGATATTACCCTAGATATATCACACATGCTTCATCTTGCATAAAAGGTACTGATATTTCAAATGTTTCAGACTCTTAAGCAGCACAAGTGTTAATCTAAATACTTAACATGCACTACTTAACAACTTCAAACACATATATTACAGCATTACACATAGTCTCTAAGTAGTGTTAAAATATATAATTTACTTCTTTCAGTTCTGGCTGAAATCGATGGAAATAAAAATAGTTTCCTCATTTTTCAAGAGTGTACCAAACTTTTTTTTTTAATTTACCAATAATTCGTTCATCGCTTCAATCAATCACCATTATTATTAATAAAAGGATTTAAAGTACAAGCTTTTATGTTCAAGAGAAACAAATGGCGTGAATTTTAGTCTTTGTTTACTAAAAATATGCCTTTTTATTAATCGACTATTAATAAAGTGCCAATATGTAATTTTGTTCACCCAACTAATCCCCTGCTGAGAAGGCTTTTACAAATAATAACTATTGTAAGTCTCGTCTTCAAGTGTAACTGCCGGTTAATACAAACATCAATGGTCAATAATCTTACAACAACATAACAAAAGCTGTATTCATCCTCATTCATTAATAACAGATATAGTACCAATATCAAGAATACTTAGCAGCACCAAAATGATGCACGTGTATTGCAGTATTTGACATGAATAATATTTTATTTTATGCAGCACTGGTTTTCAATTGTACAGTCAAATTGCATTGACTGAATACATTTTTGTTGTATATGGTCACTGACCAAAATCCCTTTAGTTTTCTGTGTTGTCCTATCATGTGACTTTACGTTCTGAGTTCCGTGTTGTGATGTCCATTACGATTTCCGCAATAAAACGATGTACGGTTCGTCTTTACCTTCAGTTGTTTGTAGGGGTGTTCATGTCTTAATTACGTTATTTGTGTTTGTTTGGTTCGTCTTTACCTTCAGTTGTTTGTAAGGGTGTTCATGTCTTATTATGATGTACGGTTCGTCTTTACCTTCAGTTGTTTGTAAGGGTGTTCATGTCTTATTATGATGTTCGGTTCGTCTTTACCTTCAGTTGTTTGTA
>MJUT01030289.1:1178952-1207031 GCA_002080005.1 Gigantidas platifrons
GGTTCGTCTTTACCTTCAGTTGTTTGTAGGGGTGTTCATGTCTTAATTACGTTATTTGTGTTTGTTCGGTTCGTCTTTACCTTCAGTTGTTTGTAGGAGGGCTCATGTCTTATTAACGTTATTTGTGTTTGTTTACGTATAGTGGTGTTTAACACATATTGTGTTGTGTTTTTTGGTTGCTTGTCTTCGTCCTGTGTACCCACTATTGCTAGTTTCTCTGGATTGTCAATCTGTGATTGTCCCTTCGGTATTCTCCAATGTTTATATAGCCATTGTATAATAATGGTATGTTTTAAGAAAAGTTTGAAGATACCCAAAAATCTATCAGAAGCCGTAAATCGAATGACAGCCAATACAATGACAAACATTATCTGCAAAACATTATACAGAAAACTGAAGATGGAGCAACACGAACACAGATGTTCCAGAATAGTAAACAGTTGCTGTTCCACTGGTGGCATTTTTACGTCTTATTGGTAAGTAGTTGCTGTTCCACTGGTGGCATTTTTACGTCTTATTGGTAAGAAGTTGCTGTTCCACTGGTGGCATTTTTACGTCTTATTGGTAAGCAGTTGCTGTTCCACTGGTGGCATTTTTACGTCTTACTGGTAAGAAGTTGCTGTTCCACTGGTGGCATTTTTACGTCTTATTGGTAAGAAGTTGCTGTTCCACTGGTGGCATTTTTACGTCTTATTGGTAAGTAATTGCTGTTCCACTGGTGGCATTTTTACGTCTTATTGGTAAGCAGTTGCTGTTCCACTGGTGGCATTTTTACGTTTTATTGGTAAGAAGTTGCTGTTCCACTGGTGGCATTTTTACGTCTTATTGGTAAGCAGTTGCTGTTCCACTGGTGGCATTTTTACGTCTTATTGGTAAGCAGTTGCTGTTCCACTGGTGGCATTTGTACGTCTTATTTTCAATACAAATTATGTATAAAATGAAACATAGTGACATGTCACCTTGTCATGTTTGAAATTGTTCAACAGAATTTAACACGATTTCAAAATAAAATAAAATTAATTAAAACATTTATGAACCAATCAAACACAGATAAAAAAAAGGATAAAAGAAATAAAACGTGTAATCAATAGAGACGATATAAATATAATTCAGCAATGACAATTACTTTCTTCAACATCCAAATGTCGTCGAGTGGCGAAATAAATATTAATGATATTAGAGGGCTGAAGAAAACTTAAGGAAATCAATGTAATTATATGATATTTAATTCTTGAATCTCGTTAAAAATATATTATGCACCAGATTTGTATTGATTACATAAACTGTTCTGTGATACCAAAAATAAATACATGTACTGTGTTATTTACAAATCGGAAAAAATGACGTTTTGGGGTCTTTACGATAGGAAAGGTAGCCATCGTAAGATGCTTGACCATAACACCTGGGTTCATATCAGGTTTTTGGTAAAATTCCGTATTGTTGATCTTTTTAGTTTTCTGTTTTATTTTTAGTTTGTTAGTCTTTGTTTTGTGTCTTGTGCCCACTGTTGCTCGTACATTCGGGATTAACTATGAAAGAAAACCACAGAACACATACGTAATTCAGGTGTAGTCTTTCGTTTTTACAAGTGTGACATTCTAGTTTTGTAGTAGACAAAACAACAACACAAGAAGCCACAACACATTAAGCAACATTGTTTTCACTATTTCTGATATTTTTGATTATTACATGGACTAGGACTATTAAATTATCAAGTTATTTTGTGTTGACCAATATTACTTTATTGTGGATTTCCTGAACGACTCGATGTGTTTACATCTTCTCAAATTATACGTAGAGTAGAGTGTTGTTCAGTACCTACATTTGTACCCTCTTTCTGACATTGGTGTATAATGACAACTTGAAGACTCTCCGAATTATTCGTTAAATGCTGAGATGTACAATAGTAGTGGTAGTGTATTCTTAACAGTCTGACATATTAGATATTGATCAAATTAATCTTATGTTAAATGTGTGTTGTTAATCACGTCTATAAGTGGTTCTCATGTGACTGAAACTATATCTTCTTTCATGTACGAATTCAATTTGATATTGTAAAATATGAAAAGACGCTTTTAAATAACATGGAATCAAAAAGTATAATAATGATTTAAAATACAGATACTTACAAAAACCGTAGAATGCAAATATGGTAAAGTAAATAAAAAGGTATTAGAATAGAAAAATAAATAAAACAAACTAAAATCGGCATAATGGTAGAGTAGAATAATATATAACAAAAATAATCCACGAACTATAATTCAGGACAAGAGTTTGAAGATACCAAAGGGGTAATCACAATCCGTAAATCGAAGGACAGACAACACAATGCCCAAAAAGAAAAAGGACAAAAGGACAAACAACGATCTACAAAAAAATTACACATAATACTAAAAGATCGAGTAACACAAGCTCCACTAAATACCGGGGTGAACTCAGGTGCTCCGGAAGGGTCAGAAACTTCACCAAACATTACCAATTATAAACATTGTGCCGTGGGTCTTGGTGATTGTCTCCTATCAGATAGCAAAAGCGTACGTATCTAACTTAATGGGTAAGACGCTCTTCTGGAATAACCTCAGGTACTGTCAAAGTCAAAAGATAGGACATCCAAATAATTAAAAGGTTGTTGGGAGCAAGAAATTAACATTCAACAATGTACATGAAAATGACAAATACTGACTACATGTAGATGTACAGAGAGGGTGGGAGCAGAGGTAATATGACATTAGGTGCATGCTACTCACGGGAAGTAATATAGATTTCTTGAGGTAACTTGAAAGGCACCAGGAGTAGCTTTAAGTATCTTTCCCGGAGTAAGGAGCAACAGTTATCAACGGCATGACAAGTGGTCGTTGTATTGTACGAGACATTTTCATCCTCATGCGACTGCGTGAGGTGATAAACATCAATTAAAGAGTTGTTCCTTTACAATAACTATTAGACTGTTTATAATGGTAATTTGAACATCCGTCTGCTTACTTGTATACTGACCGTTTAATGTTGTTAAAGCATTCGAATGTTAGCAGACATTTGCTATCAATATCTCAATTTCATTTCATTTTAATATCTCAATAAATAGTTTATGGTAAATCTAATTACAATTATAAAGATTATTAGAAATTTATTGTTAAATAATTACAAATGAAAACATATTTGATAGATTTCAATTAAATTTCACTCTCATTTACTTTACATACCTGTGGCTCGTTATAGTGCTACCCGAACAATGAGGGTAACTTTAAACAATCCTTAGTTACACGGGCGGAATTAGCAACTGTATGATTCTGAATCGCTGACCCAAACCGCCGGGTGAAAGTGGGAGAAGTTTGCCAGCAATAATAAATCGATTTCTAGCTATATAATATGTAAATCTTTGTCAGATTTTTTTTATATTGTTATGTGTATTGAATGATATATTAAGTTTCTTTTTGATTACTGTATTGTTGTATTTAATAAGGTAACAGATTGGGTATAATACCTAAGGGGTATACATTTGTATAAATGTGTTCAATAGACCATTCTCATCGATATTATTATCACGTATATGATAAGTCATTTAAATAAGAACAGAATCAAATATTATGATTAGTTTTTTTAAACCATTATAACTAAAATAACAAACTTCAGTGAAATTACAGAGCATAACATAGAAACCCCATCAAGACCCTCAACATAAGGGGTTTACATGAATAATTGAGCAGACACAATAAACGGCTATAGTCTGGATTTTCCTTATAATGATTTTACAATAATTCATACCCTGCAATTGATATAGCTGTCTGAGGGGAACATTCAACTTCGTGTGGGTCGTGGAAGTAATAAACACACGATTATTAGTTTGTGAGAAGTAAATCTGAATGAAATGATGTTTGATATCTTAACTGTCAATATATTATTGTTATATAATCATTGATGGAACATTTAACAGTTCAAATACGATGAAGAACCTGTTACCATAATTTGATATGTAATACCATTTTATTTTTACGTCACAAAGGGGTTTATATGTGTAAATTATACACCGTAAGACGGATGCTTTTATTATGTATAATTGATCTGTATCAGTATTCCATGATTGATGTAAAATTGTAGTTTATCATATTTTAAGGGTAGGTTCTTAAGAGTAATTTGTCCATATCTTTCAATTAAGCATGGCCAATGTAGGGTATCTGATTGTATTTTAAGGGTAGGTTCTTCAGAGTGATTTGTCCATATCTTACAATAAAGTGTGACCAATGTAGGGTATCCAATTGTATTTTACGACATTTTGTGTTGTACAAGAAACAAAGAGGGCAGCACTTAACAGACTTTATTCAAGAAGATATTAACTAGCAATGTTATACGCTATATCACTGACAATACAATTTATCTAATATTCATACAGTAATCATTGCAACAAACATTAGGTAACCAAACATGTTTTAATTGGCACCAAAATGGAACAAGATTAGTAATTAGTTTCATAAGAATATTCCTCTTATGCCAAGAGCTTAAGGGAAATAGTTGTACAGCTAGTACAAAGATAAGAAATTTGAATATGAACATTATCTTCTTCCGAAAATTGAGCTTTTCCATGTTAGACAGCTCATAGAAGACAGCTGCAAGAATAGTTTGAAGATACCAAAGGGGTAATCAGAATCCGTAAATCGAAGAAGAACAGACAATATAATGGCCAAAAGAAAAAGGACAAAAGGTCAAACAACGATCTGCAAAACATACACATAAAGCTAAAGATCGAGTAATACGAACCCCACTAAAAACCGGGAGTTGCTGTCTTCTTTTGTGTCGCTTGTTAAACGTTTGGATTAAGAAGACTTCTCAAATAAAACTGAGTGGGAGGTGACATTAGTTTTCTTGCGTTTATTAAATCAAATTTTCTTTTTCATTATTTACAGAATAAATATCTTGTATCATTCGCCGTTAAATTCTATGTCTTGTAACACCACAGAATGTCAGAAATAATTACATAGCTATTGCTTTCTTGTAACCTTAGTTACGCAGTGTTCCTGGATAAGACATTATTCAAGTTGTTTCCTGTTTCCAACATAGAACCTCTTTCTATTGTATATCTTCTATTTTCTACTGATACCCACATACAATTGGACCTTTCTAATACAAATGTATATTGTAAGTACATAAAATGACCACCACATAGGAATACAACACGTTATAAAACATTCCATTCTGTCCTATATTTTGGTTTTTGTTTGCAACACACGAAAATACAGGACGTTGTAGGTGAAGGATTGTTGTTTAATGCCTTGAGTCAACAGACTACTATTGATGAGATCAAGATGATATCTGTTTTGAACCAGACCAATACGCTGTAATATGTTATAGTGTTAACTCACTGAAGCAAAAGTATGCAGACTTGTCCCTACCTCGTGTCTCCACCAGTCTTTGTTCTTATCCCTTAATTCTGTGAGCTTACAACTCAAACTCTGAAGACGTTATTTAACTTGATACTGAAATGCTTTTTATCTTCAATGTAATTTAATACATAATAATACATTAATTGCGTTTTGTCCAAATCGTATATATTAATAGAGCTTTCGTTCCATTTTGCTATATAGAGCTTAGAAAAATTAGTATTTTTACAATGAAAATTATTTTGTATGCCATTTTTTAATCAAAATAAACCCTGGATATGACAATTGTTGTTATCATTAGCTGTTTATCACTATGATGTATATTATATACTCTGTTATTTCTAATGTACATCTAGTGCATGAAAATTGACGTTTATTACATTTACAATAAGATACAAGATAATAAATGTTTTCGACAGGGCTACATCTATACATTAGAAACCATCAATGACTCCTTTATAACGCTTTGGATATTTGTAATGGTCACCAAGTAAGGCATGTTACGAAACGTGAGTTTAGACGAATTTTTGAAATTTTGAATATTTCTGGTGGCATGACGGACAGGCGAAATCCACACTTTTGTTGGTCGATATAATAATCATCACCAATAACAGCCCATGTGGGTAGAATTCGGCTAGAATTGTGAACGGGAAAGCTTACCGTTTGACCGATTTAGTTCTCAGCTGTTGGCGACTCCGATTTCATCAAATATTCAAAACGTGTGATTTACTGACAAAAAATCAATGTGCTATAAAAAAAAATGCACATTTTTTTAAACGTGTGTCATTAATTAATTGACATAAAACTATTCTTACCTTTTTCTGATATTGTAGCAACAAGTAGGCAGCTCAAATGTCCAGAACTATGCTGCGTGAATTTAAACCTACTTTTATACCTAGTTCACATGTATTTATTAAGTGAACTTCAAACGCTTTTCAGATATGCCACAATTATTTTTTTAAACAAAATATTGATTTACTCGGTAGACAAATCATACAATCACTCAGTTATATACAATAGGTCTTATTTTTTTCTTTAGAATTATACATGTATAAGGTATGTTCAAATTCAATTTAATGGTCAGTTTTGAGTAAATAGTCAACACGATCAATATCAATTATATTATAAGTTTATTTTCAACATTTCTAATTTCTAATAGTAAACCTAAGTGTAGAAATAATTTTAAAATAATGTTTTACCATTCGACAAATACAACACATTTTTATGAACTGATATACTGACAGGCTCCATACCTCTTTACAATATCTCAATAAAAACTGGTATTCTTTGAGTGCATACTCACATAGCATACAGTACCGTACAATTTACATCATCTATAAAAGAGCGTTGGCATCTTTGACAGATTGCTAGGAAACATAAACGACTAAATTATTGAGAGTACGATACATTTATGTCTAGACTTTGGAGTACATTAGGATAGTTCTCTCATATAATAAATACAGATTAATACATGGGCATTTCCATATTGGCCTGGTTATCATCCCGAGACGCAGTCGAGGGTTGATATGGGTCGAGGGATGATAGCCGGGATGATATGGAAAAGGTCATGTATTAATCTTTTTATCATATTATACTTCCGACAAATTGTTTTATGAACCAAACAAATAAACAAAATGAAATAATTAAATGACTTCATATGGAAGTTTCGTTGTGTATTCAACAGATGCATTTTCAGAACACTGTCAAACAAGAGCATCTTTATCCTCAATCAATGTCAATGGCAACATTTCCTATGAAGCATGTTGAAACATAGAATAGATGTGATCCCTTAGTGTAGTTTTTTATTTACCGTGCATCACAAAGAGGACACGGCTCGTGAATTGTTTTCATTCAAAATAATTTTACGTTCTCCGAGATAATCTTCTATCATCTAACGTTTCTATGATATTTATTTAATGTGGTCTTCTTTACGACCATGTTTTCCCTCTCAACTCAATTTGTCAATATTATAGGCATCCCATACTGGCCACCTCCACCGATCATTGTTGACACGATTAGTAGGGATGCAACAAGGGTACAAACGTACTTTTAACCATTTACGCTGGGTTTCATATTTTTCAAGAAGTGTAATCATCATAATTTACTTCCCGTGAAATGTGATTAGTATGGGACGAAGTCCCAACTATAGTAGAAATAGCAATATTTTGATTCCAGATCCATATCACTAATGGACAAAATTCCATGCACCGGAAATGACCCTCCGGAAACCAATACAGGCTGTTTCTGCAGAAATTCGGATGCGCAGTAATCTGGACCTACTTCCGGCTATGAATGTTAAACGTCCTCCCCAATATATCTCGGCCCTAAAAAAAAGTCGTCCCCGATATATCTCGGACCCAAAAAATCTCGACACTATTTTGATGCACTCAATGAGCGTGAAATTGGCAGATAATTTTCAGATTCGCGAGCATTCATGGCCGTGCCTGTTTCAATAGATGGAAAGAGCATCCTTACATTGTACTACAGTACACTCCAAAAAGTATACAAAAGTAATTATTTCAATCATCCCAAGGATTTACATGATTTAAATATTAGATAATGTGGACTTTGCTTCGCTGGCACTACAGGTAGCACCTGTCTCATATTATTGTTTAATTTTTTTTTATTGGACTTCGTCCCAAGTTAGGTAACATCTATTATCATATTATGGGACGAAGTCCCAACTATGGTAGAAATAGCAATATTTTTATTCCAGATCCATATCACTAATGGGCAAAATTCCATGCACCGGAAATGACGCACCGGAAACCAATACATGGGATTTCTGCAGAAATTCGGATGCGCAGTAATCTGGAACTACTTCCGGTTATGAATGTTAAAAGTCGTCCCCGATATATCTCGGCCCAAAAAATCTCGACACTATTTTGATGCACTGAATGAGCGTGAAATTGGCAGATAATTTTCAGATTCGCGAGCATTCATGGCCGTGCCTGTTTCAATAGATGGAAAGAGCATCCTTACATTGTACTACAGTACACTCCAAAAAGTACACAAAAGTAAGTAAAATTTCTATTTCAATCATCCCAAGGATTTACATGATTTAAATATTAGATAATGCGGAATTTGCTTCGCTGGCACTACAGGTAGTACCTGTCTCATATTATTATTTAAAAAAATGTATTGGACTTCGTCCCAAGTTAGGTAACACCTACTATCATATTAAAAAGTATTTTTCGTGAATAGTGATAAGACCCCTATCTCCCTCTCATGGAATTTTGCACGAGACGTCTGTGATATGGGTTATCAGCCTTGGGGGTGAAATTATGGCTAGTTTACTTCCGGTCGTTACACATATGCAAAAACTAGCATATTAATACCAAGAATGTGATCAATAGAGAATAATACATGGCAAAATCCGTATCATATGCCGTATCGTCCCGAGATACCAATATCATCCAGAGGGCCTTTAGGCCCTCTGGATGATATTGGTCGAGGGTGATACGGCATATGATACGGATTTTGCCATGTTTTATACACTTTATCATATATTTAAACAGGAGAGTACACAGGGTAGGGGTACGATAAAAGGTAGGGGTATGATAAAGGGTAGGGGTATGATAAAGGGTAGGCATCTGGCACTTTATCAAATATTCAAAACTACTGTATTTACCACTAAATATATGATAAATACTGATATTAACAGCTTATTAATTATTCAATATTTTTTTCTCTTTGTTTATTTTTTTAAATATCTTTTTAGTTGTTTTTTTATGATATGTTTTATGTATCACAATTAATATGTTGATCACGATTGTTGTCCAATTGATATCTCTAACACAAAGTTAATCAGAAAACTGTAGCAAAATCAACATAATTCCTCGAACTTTTTCAAAATTTGAGAGAAGGAGCTTTATATATGTTCTGGGAACTACTACTAGTTTGCCCTTATTTATGACTCCATGTAACTGTTCGAAGCAAATCTCTTAAGATCTGAAGTCATTTCAATTTGAACTTTTATTTGATGGTAGACCATCATGCCTAATTGTACACTAAAGTCTTAGAATTTTCAAAATTGTCACCGTTTCAATGATAACCGATGAAATGTATAAATATGAACACTATCCTAATATAGTAATCGCTCAACAGGATAAGTTTTAAAACAAGTGGTAAGAATAAAATCGGAATTCCATGAAAAATATGAACGACGTTGTCATATAAATATAAAAGGGGAGATTTAAAACAAATTGATTTTTGTTTACCAATCTTCATCGAGTGATCCCTTTAATGTAGACACGTGCTTCTGGTTTTACAATTTTCAAAAACTGATCCTTGAAAAATAGTAGTTTTGAAAGCTCAGAAGAAAAATTCTAAGATACCAAAAGTTAATCTGAAGTCGTAATTCGTAGAAGAAAAATTCGAAAAGATACCAAAAGGTTAATCTGAAGTCGTAATTCGTACAGACAATACAACGACCAAAAGACAAAAAATGAAAAAGCTAGACAATGATATCTAAAGCACTACTCAGTAAAACTAATATTATTTGGGTCATTTTCAAAAAATGTGCCTTTTTGAAATTACGAGATTGAGAAAAAACCGTTTGCTTAAATCATCAAATTTATTAAACGAACAAAATATATGATACTTCTTGAACAACATACGAAAATAATAAAATAAAACAATCTTAATGACATAATATAGAAATATTATTGACACATTTATGACAGATGGTGCGTTATTTTGTCTATCCTGTTACCATATTCAAGAGAACTTTTTAACTATCAAAAGGCAAAATGTGTAAAATATGTAACTTATTTCTCAAAGATATGTTAGTGGTCTTTCAGAAAACAATTTGAAAATATTTAATTTCTTTGCACTAACAAAATAAAAATGTACTTAATATTGCGTCCTGAAAAAAACGGCTAAACATAGATTTTTGATTGCTGTAAAAAAGACTACAGGCAACACAAATCCAATTGAAGCACTTCCTAACATTCAGTTTATATTTGTCTTTTGAATCAATCTAATATGAAGTGCCTTTGTTACATATAAGTTTAGTAAAACGATATTGTTCATGCTAACAGGAACGGACATATGTATATCCTGTTACCAAATCAGTCTATCCTGTTACTTTACACGGTAACAGGATAGACAGTAACAGGATAGACAAATTTATATGTTTATTGATGCTGTAGTGAAATAACTGCTCCCCGTAAATCGGTGTTTGCTTTTTTTGGTGAAATATGAAATGTTTCACACCTTGTAATTAAAGTACACACTTTCAACTATTTGATTAGATTCGCAGATATATAATTGTCTATCCTGTTACCAAATCAGTCTATCCTGTTACTTTATTCACGCGGATAACAGGATAGACAGTAACAGGATAGACAAATTTATATGTTTATTGATGCTGTAATGAAATAACTGATCCCCGAAAATCGGTGTTTGCTTTCTTGGTTTAATGTTCTTTGTTTCCAAACAGTTAGTGCCCCTTTTAAGGATGTAATTGCGTGTTTAGATATAAATTTGTTGGTAACATGATAGACATTTTAAAAGAGTACGCTCTCATTTTTATTCACTTTTCTTGTTATAATTTTGTTCCCGTGTCTTCTAACGTTCTAACGTTCTGGTTGCCATTTTGAAGACGCTGTATATTTCTGGCGTCATCATAGAAGAGTTCCGTATTTGCAGGGAGAAATCATTGTTGTGTGGATTTTGTATCGGTAACAGGATAGACATGCATTTCGTGGACGCCAGCATAATTTTGTTTTTTATAAACAAATACAAAAATAACTTCAAGACTGTACTTTCTTGTTAAAATTCATTTAAAAACGATTCAAATAATTCATTTTGCCAATCTGAAAACATACTAAAAATCATTGAAAAATTAAGTGCAAACATGACACCCTCATCCCGGACACTCATAAAATGCACAAAAAATGAGCTTCAAAATTATTTTATTTTGGGTTAATAGGAGTAAATCGTATTCATTTCAGATGTGCCGACTCGAAAATAATGCGAACTTTTGTTTAAACAAGAAAAATTAATGCTTTCGTATCAAAATATTTTTTTAACATAGGTGGACAGGAAAAGCGACATTTTTTGAAAATGACCCATTTCTCAAAAGTTCAAGCAACTTCATATAAAATCCTCTAAAAATATAAGCAATTGCTTCTAAGTTTAAAATTTATAAAAATGTCCTTTTTTTACCATGGAAACCGAAAAATTTAAAAACTACTGATTTTTTTTTTGCAATCACTGATCTAATCATAATGTTATTCCGCAGAAAATGTCCCGATGTATTGTAACTGTGAGAATTTTTTTTTTATTTACCTTAACCTGTATTTTGTTTCAGACGTTTGAAAAAGCCAGAATATAAGAAGAACCCTTACCATTTTTCTAAATATTTCACATAAAGTGTTCAGGTCATATAGTTCACGTAACAAAGGAGTAATTCAAACTTAATCGAACAAATGACATGTCCAATCTAGAATAAATCCCCTGTTCGTCGGAGTTTGTTTGAAATACTTTTGTAACAGTTCACAGTTACAGAGTTCTATATTTCATATTAATCTACAAAAGGGTGTGTCCATTCTTATTTGTCCTAGTTTATATACTAGATGATGATTAATATAGATATAATTGAAATATTTCAAATCCGGGACTAATACTATAATATTCAGATCATTTTGAATCAATCACATGTATTGTTTCATTTTGTAAAATATCACAGATATTTCTTTTACATGTACCTCAACCAAAGGGAAGCAACTCTGTTTACGTTCTTTTGTTTTTATTTTCTATTCTTCACATTTGATTTTAGTTATGCTTGAAATTACCTGCTTAGGCGTTACATAAAAGTTTTGAAGATACCAAAGGTGCAATCAGAAGCCGTAGACCGAAGGACAGACAATACAGTGGCAAAAAAAGGATGAAAGGTACAAACAATGTTCTACAAAACACTACACAGAAAACTAAAGTTTGAGCAATGCGAACCCAATAAAACCGCACACTGTGATATGTTTGATATTACTGACATTTATTTGTTCTAATTCATAAAAGACAAGATATATTTATGTGTTACAATCAACACTTGTGTTCTTATTATTATATGGAAATATTCCTCGTTATTTCAACACCGAGCCATTCAGAAGTTTCAAATGTCCCATAAGATATGGTGATAATTTTAATTCATCACTTTATTGATTAATTGAAATAAAAAGGAAGATATTAAATTTAGCGCGCACAACGCGATTCTGAAATAACCTTAATCATGTACGTTCATGTGTCTCACCGAATCTGTAATAACCTTAATCATGTACGTTCGTGTGTCTCACCGATTCTGTAATAACCTTAATCATGTACGTTCATGTGTCTCACCGATTCTGTAATGACCTTAATCATGTACGTTCATGTGTCTCACCGATTCTGTAATAACCTTAATCATGTACGTTCATGTGTCTCACCGATTCTGTTATAACCTTAATCATGTACGTTCATGTGTCTCACCGATTCTGTAATACATTTTGTAACCTTAATCATGTACGTTCATGTGTCTCACCGATTCTGTAGTAACCTTAATCATGTACGTTCATGTGTCTCACTGAATCCCATTGTACTCAAATGTGGAAAGCACTTGCATGATCGTATCATGTCACTAAGAGGGAAGAGTTGGGCCCATAAAATTAATTTGACCCCGCCACTTTTATTGACGTGCCTGTACGAAACCAGAAAGAGAACGTTGTTTATTTATGTGTTAGGGAGTATTTATTTTGCCTCTTTTTAAATATTTTTCTATTACAGCTTTGAGTTGTTCCGACAGAGTGGACTCCTTTAATTTTCATTGTATTGTCAGTATAAACGAACAGATTCTGATGCTGAAAATGGTTGGTCAGTGTGATGTCAAACACATTATGATGATTCACACAATAACGTCGGTTTTGAATGCCTTGACATACTTTACCATTAGTGATATCACTCGTCCTCTGACTCGCCGAGATACTAGCGATAATGTTAATTTTTAAACCGATTGGAATGTTAATTGTGAAACACAGATACATGAAATTACCACGTGTAAAGAAAACTATTTGTTTTGATATCTTTTCTGACTCAAGGACTTTCATGCTTCTATTAATATACTAATGAATGTGGTTAGCAATGGCAATGAAAGCATACTTTAAAAAAAAAATTATCTTCATTAAAATGGTATGCTAAATAATGAAAAGAATTTTAAACAGTGATGGCACACAATTCCACCAATATCAACAAAACGAACAGCCACCTCTTACCTCGAAGTATTGAAACGGTCACCTCTTACCTCGAAGTATTGAAACAGCCACCTCTTACCTCGAAGTATTGAACACAAAAAAGACGTTGGAAATCCAATACAGCGAAACCTTTCTAAACCAAACCCTCTTGGGACCAACTTTTGTGTTTGGAATAGACAGGTGTTCGGTTTATACAGTTTAAATTAACAAAGATTTCCTGTATTATGACTTTATATTTAAATTTCGGTTTATACGGGATTTCGGTTTATTCGGGGTTCGGTTTAGACAGGTTTCACTGTATTTATATTAGGAACTCTCTTTTGCATTGATTTCCTTATTCCTACAGTTGCTTGGGTCTGTTTCACTTTATACTGTATTGGATCATTAAAAACAATTTGAAACATTTTTTTTAGCAAATGTAACGTAAACATGAATCTCCATCAATATAAAAAAAACATATGAGGATATTAGTGTTTATTTAATTCTTCCTAATTTAGAAATGTACTAATTACAAAAGATATAAAATTTAAATCATCAAACGATTTAAGTCTAGTAGAACACCGTGAGTCTTTGTATTAAAGTCTAGTAGAACACCGTGAGTCTTTGTCTTACTACATTACGTGTTGTGCGCACTAAATTTGATATCTACGTTTTATTGTATTAGTCATAAACAACAGACAAAGATGGAGGTAAAAAAGGTAGGAATATATTTTCATATTTTCAAACTCATTTTTTTGCAATTGAAGAAGTCATTGATTGATTGATTGTTTAACGTCAAGTGAGCCGTATTTCAAGTTTACAAACAATTAATAGTGTAGGTAATAACATGACACTAGGATGGGTCAATGACCTAAAGTTTAGAATGTGCAGTAAAAGTAAATATCGCTGGCTTTCAAAAAGCCTCCAATGGCTACTCCTAACGAATTCACTTTCCTCCTTACAAACTCACTTATTAAGAGCGGCTGTAAGTAGTCATTTACGTGAAAGAATCGTTACAAGAAACAATCATTTACGTCCCGTCATAAAATTGCTTGGTATATTTGATTCTTCCTCACAACTAGCGATAATTCCTTACAACGAAGAATTATATACCCTGTTGTTATACTATGGGGTTACATTGGGAATATAGAGGATTTAAGACAAAAGTGTACATTTATATGGGTACGCAATGACATGGTTTGAAGTTGAAAATGTTGAGAAATGTTTCACGAAAATAAATAATTTTATTTGAGTTTCCGAGGGTAAATATATGTTCTTTGTAGGGGTATCCAATATATTAAATGTAATTAGTATGAAATGGACGATCGACACGATATAACTGAATTATTGTTGAAAGTGCCGTTAAACACCATACCCTATTTAACCATAACCGAAATGGAATATTATGAATAGGTAAATCCTGTATTTCTTTCCGTTTTTCAAGCCTTGTACATGTTATAATATATGTTAATACCTCATCAGGAGTGTTAATTATAATAGTTAAACAGATATCTATTCAAGTCTAATAATAACAAAGTACAAAAATGTACATCCAAGGCTTCTTTGTAATTAGACAAATCATTATTCAAAAACTATTTAAAAATTTCGATTGGATCAGATCAGAAAACACTTTCCTTTCAAGGTGTATTTGATTGATTAACAGTTTAATGGCACGTAGATGACATAATCTTCAGTTTTAAATGTATTTTGTTTCTTTAAACATTCGGTAATTGTTTCTCTTGTATGTAATATTGCCAAGCATTTGTTGCCCATACAATGAGCTAATATTTATCTGACGTGTTAGTTTAGTGGGTATCTACTTAACATTGTCAGACTGATTTCAGATTACATAACAATGGTATCTCCCTGTTGTATTCAAAGCGTACGTCATGTACTTTATGTCTCAATAATAAATATGACAATTATGACCTTAAATATGTACCAGTTATCAACCATTTGTTACATGTACCGTTCTTTTATATCTGCAGATTGGAATAAGAATATATATCAAAGGTGGTATTCAGAAGACGTAAATTGAAGGACAGACAATACTATGACCGAAAAAAAAAAGAAAGAAAAACAATGGACCACAAAACACTACAAAAAACTTAAGATTGAGCAACACGAACCTCACTAAACAATCGGGGTTCATCGGGTTCATCGGATTAATAATTCCTGCTCCACTAGTGGAATCCGCCGTGTTTCTGTTAAACGACACTCACATTATATGAGATGCAAAACAGTACTTATAGATTAATGCATGCCCTTTCCCATATCAGAACTGTTAATATCATCCCCAGAGACCGATATCGGCCAGAGGGCTGATAACAGTCCTGAAATTAAAAAAAAAGGCATGCATTAATCTATTTATCATATCAACATTGAATTAAAAAGAACAAAATTAACTTGCCACACTTACCAAACTTATATGGATATGAGTGATCGATATCGATTGAGGGGTGATAACAGTCCTGATATGGAAAGTCATGCATTGATCTATTTATAGAAAGACTTGATATCGTGCTATCAGATGTTTGCCCCGATATCTGCCTATGGGCTGATATCGCTGCAATCTAATTAAAATTAGATCTCTCACTTTGCTCTTGTTTATTTATATTTCGCGCGTGTGAGATCTAACACAAGCCTGTAGACATCGCATTCTGGTGACCTAGGGTCACGCATATGTAATGAGATGCAAATAAAGGTAACGACCCTCAGAACAGCACCGTTCTCTGATATCACACATAATAAGCACACATATATTTGATTTGTAATAAATACGCATAGGCGTGAGAGGGCTTCTAATTGCCATTGATTAGTGCCGTAAATTATGAATTTTCACCTGAAGACGTCTTCTCGTCTCCGGAAATGTAAACAGTTGTCGGAACAATCGGGCTCCGACATAGTCGATATAGATAACATTGGAAGAATTCCGAATGGATTTCTTGCATAATTCATTAGCACCCAGAGTTACGTCCCTTGCATAAATCCACTTTCAAGATCTCGTAAGCGATCATTTAAATGGACAATATTTTGCTTGACCCTAGATCACCAGAATGCGATGTCTACAGGCTTGCGTTAGATCTCACACGCGCGAAATATAAATAAACAAGAGCAAAGTGAGAGATCTAATTTTAATTAGATTGATATCGCTGTGGCACTTCCGGTGTTTACGTATGGGCAAAATTGACGTTATTACTTATCAATATGTGCTAGAACCATACAGTTGATTAAATTAACAGCTTTATATTCGATACATGGCCGAAATCAGAACTAACTACTAAGTATATTAGATTTTGTCGCGCAACGTGGCGAGCTTTGACGTCATAAATTGTTTACGTATTCTTTCCAACAACAAAGAAAACGTAAATTTTACGTGGCCCCGGGGTTCAAAATGTCTTATTTTTGACAATAACCTGGGATAAATTCGTTATTTACGGTCATATCCGTAGATATTGCCCGCGGAAATGGTTAGTTACACCAGGTAATATGACCTAGCAACACCCAGGAATATGGACATAAAAAGTTGTTATAATGTTCAAGCCGGTGATAAATTTGTAGCAAATGCTTGAATTTTATTGGTTAGAATTTGTTATCCATCATGTCATAGATACAAATTTTAACTGGAAGTCGCATGTTGGGGTCTCAATTGGGAATTTTTTTAATTTTAATTCTTTTTAAGCAATTATTATCCGTAAAAATATTTTTAGGACAAGAAAAAAAATTAATTAGGAATTAATTTATAAGGATTGATCACAATTTTTTGTTTGGTTCATTCGAAATAAACTCAAAAATGTGGTACACACCCTTGCGTAACCCGCTGTTACACAGAGTGTATCACATTTTTGAGTTTATTTCTTCATGAACCGAAAAAAAATTGAGATCAATCCTTAAATAACAAGAACCACCTTCAAAAGAAATGGGAGTACGCGGAAATCGTAGCGGACAACAGAACACAGATATAACATCATGAAAATATTCCAGATATAAAATAACACGAAACATTAAGTAATGAGTGAAAAAAAAAACCTAAAATATTCGGTCAGAATTAACGGAGACGAATCATGCACAAATATATCAACACAGTTGTAATACACATTTTTATACAAATTTAAAGTTATATTCTCAAGGAACGGTTTAGAAAAATAGCTATACAATTCAATTTATAAATAGTAATGTTTTGATGTTACTTTAATTTTAAAAACTGTGCGACTGCGTGAAGAAAATAAAACAGTAGAACTTCACTTTAAATAATTACAATTACCAACACATATCATGTTTGTTATTGCCTGATCGAATATTGATTTGCTGAGCCGTAACTTAGATTTTAATACTGTTATTTGTTTATGTTCACGTGCATAAGGATTCGTGTTAAATTATTTAGCTAACGCCATAATTCCTTCAAATGCGCATATGTTTTATAAATATGACGAAAAACGAGATTATGGGGTTGAAGAACCAGAAATATTTGCGGTTTACAACAGAATAATCCTGTCAAAATGCCTATTTCTGTGTTGTCACAGGTTTACAGTTAATCTAACTAGAACTGTAAGGTCAAAGCTCATATTCTTATACTCACGGGGGCTTTCAATAAAATATTGACAGGGGATTACAATTATTCCCTGCAAGTTAACATTTTTACTTTTTTCTTTTGGTACAAAATTTGGAAATTATTGTAAATATGAAGATTACCCCTTCAGGCATCGATACTATTACTTGGGTTTTGTTTATTCGGGTGACTATGTAATATTTGGTATTGAAATATGATTTGTTCAACAGTTTGAGTGGGTTGGGTACTAATATGTGAGCTATATACACACAGATGTACATCTGGCGAACTGTATTAATTCAATAACATGGATTAACGAAATGAAACAGAAAATTGAATAGTATGTGAATTTAATTACTCGTAGCTGGGACTATTATAGTATATAGTATAATAGTCCCAGCTCGTAGTAGCTTTGTCTAAATCGTATACGTTTTCATTCCCTATACATTATTTTATTCAATGATAACGATTTCTAAATTTGGTAGATAAAATAATTACTACAAGAAGCGTATTAGACAAAAAGATATGTTGTACTTACTTTGCTCATCTACATGAGGGTAATATACAACCGGAGACGGGTGCTTTAGTATAGGTTTCCTGTTCGACTTCTCCGGAATGTTGACTGGGAATATATGCATTGTGTAAAAGTCTAGGCAAACGTTTCATTTCCTACACGTCATATTATCGTCTGCTGGCAAACAACGTTGCTTAGTTCCATGTTATCTTCAATCCAGCAGTTTTTAATGCTGTATTTCACTCAAACCCAATGTACAAAAATCTTAATAATGGAGTAACGCTTAGTGTATTAACTAGTCCAATGTTTATATTAAAGGTGTCTTGTTTACATTTGATCAAATTATCAACACAAGCAAACCTCAGCGATTCTTTTTTCACACTGCTGTATTGTTGCTAAAATAGCCCATAACAATTTCACGCAGTATTTTATCAATAATTCCGTCTTTCAAATTGTCAAACTGTGTCAATAATGCCGTAAAGACCCCTTACGCCCTTTCAAATAAATAATTTTCGATCTTTTCGTTAAGGCAATACAAATATTTTATTGAAATTAAATGAAAGTTTTAAGATATAAAGTATTCTAGTATATCTTTATTTTGATAGTCCTACTTATAAAATAGTATTACATTATAAGGAGATTCCTTCTTTTGTGTATTGGAGTCTTTATTTACATATATGAAAATACAAATGACTCCTATTGACTAGTTTCAATGGATCAGCAGGTTTTTTAATTTCATATCTGATCAAATAATTATTCTTATCAACTTATAAAGTAATTTTATTTAGTAGGTATAACACCATGTTTATTGTCAAATGAAAGAAATATAATCGCATTATAATCGTTTAAATCCTATAACAATTTATATTAATATTCAATATGAAACACGTGGGTATAATATATGTACCCTTTTTATAATATTTATATAGAAGATTGCAATACATGGTATATATCAACTTGGCTTAATACATTTTGACCGGATTATCATAAACTTCAATGCTATATTACACTATAATTATACCTAATGTATATTACTGTATAGCTACTGTGCACATGTTGCATTCTGATGTCAACTTATGTATTATACCTGTATTCGTTTAGCTTAATGTACGTTCAAAAGGTAGTACCGTTGTTCAAAGAAATCGTTTTCAAGTATTAAAGGTCAAAATGATATCAGTGTTACTATCGACAAGTACGTTTGGTGGGGATTCGTAATTTAATACGCAGACGTTCACCAAAGACATTACTGTCCTGTGTCACACAACGCAACATCGTGTCCGGATCTGTGATGTATTGGTCAGTGTGCTCGACTCGTGTGTGGTAGACCGTGGATTTTGAGTCGGGATAGGGTTAAACTAAAGACTAAACAAATGGTATTTGCTGTTTCTCCGCTAGGCATGCATTATTAAGAAATGTGAGCAAAGACTGGATGGCTCGGGATCAGGATAATGTGTCCGAGTGTCTATTCGAGGACTGTTGCATCAGTGAGCTAGCACATTAAAATACTATCAAAATCAAAATAAACGAGTTGTTTTAGAACCAAAGCGGACATCATCATTATCTCATCGAAATACAACTTGTTATCACCATGATATAGCAGAACACTTGTTTACTTGATGCTAAACAATTACACGTTCACTCATAACTTCGTACAAATGATGCATATGCGACAAACAATTTCAAATAAACTAATTTTAGAGTCACATGTCATTTTATACGTGTTTTGATTGGTTTAAAAAGTTGAGGTTATTTGTCAATGAACGTAATCTAAAAATAGACGTCGTTCTCAAGGCGTCGCGTGCCGTTGTCATCAGGTGATTTTATTTAAATGAGGCAACTTTGGGGTTATTTTAATTTATTTCCGATTATTTGCCTTATTTTGAAAAAATAAATATATTTTTCAATATCATAACAAAAAAAGTTTGAATTAATTTATAAGGATTGATCGAAATTATTTCTTCGGTTCTTTCGAAATAACCTCAATCAGGATGTACACACCCTTACGTAACCCGCTACTCTAGTTACACGGTGTGTACAACCTGATTGAGGTTATTTCTTCATCAACTGAACAAAAATTGCGATCAATCCTTAAATATTGTTATTGTAGTACCGGTATTGAAAAAGTCATTAGTGTAAGCTTTAACATATTTTTTGTTGCAGATGCATTCATCGTTATTGATAAATACAGCACATACTAGACTCTAGATCATACGTATTTCTTTACCATACAAATAACTTACTTGTTCATAGTGCAAGATCTAGACAACGGGACTGAATACAGTATCTTACTTTAAAGTTTTATAATATAGATATAGAAGTGAATAATAAGTTTCAAAAATAGTTTTAAATAAAATTTGAACTGTTGTAAAGAGAAATGTGAAATACCGACAAAAAGAGAAATGCTTTGATGTTTTCAAAATTATTTAATATTGAATTCATTTAAATTGAATGATCATGATCAATTACATTTTTAAGAATAACGATTTATAAGTTATAAAGACCTAATATATGCGACGATATCAATTATGAAAAACGTAGAAATATAATCAACATCGCTCGGCACATTTCTGGTATAACTCTAATCCGGAACTTTTATACTCAATAATAAAATGGAAAACCCAAAAAGACCACAGGGCTTAGCATGACCATAAAGGCCAATCACGACATAAAACAAAACTATGCATGTTCAGCTTATTTTATTACAAAAAGCTGCTCCTATCCTAAGTAAAACATATTTCTATGAGACAATACAGGTCTAGGGGGCGTAACTCAATTTCTGATTTGAATGAGTATCAACATATAACCAATGTTTTACCGTCTTCATTCATATTACATTTCGCTTTAGTGGAAAAGAGATAGTTATTCAGTATCAATATCAATAATTTCTTGTTATGGTGTACTCTGCTACTGTCAACCTTCTATTAGGAACTGATATACGAATGGCAGTTTTATTCAACGGTCATGTTATTGGTGTGAAACAAAGGTACAGCGTTTGGTTGACGATTTTGTACATACAGAGTGTTCAGTTTTTTATTTTTAGTTTTAGGTGTATATTTTTGATATTTAGCATTTATTTATACAAAACGTATTGTGTACGAATGATTCATTAACCAAACTTTGCAACTACGAACTATTTAAAAAAAAAAAATGTAACCAGTCAATATGCGGTTGAACAATATATCAACACCTTGTTGAATAGTATGCAGGCCCTTGCGAACAGATGACGAAGGATGATATTGGCAATTAGATTTTGGTTTTAAATTGACAATTGTCTTCCGATGGCCTTCTGTGATATCTAATATTTAAACTTGGTGGTGAATCTTCCAGGGAAGACATGTGTCGCCTGCGAACTTTTTCGATATAAAAAATATTCTAAGTTCCGTCAAACAGGAAGTGGACATGCGGCAGATTCGAAACTGTCTTACGCGATACGGTTCTCCATACTGATGCTCTGAGCCAAATATCAAGAAGCTGGCCTGTGTGGTTCCTGAGAAAAATGTGACAGAAATTATTTTGTTGACGCCGACGACGACGCAAGACGACGGATAGTGATCCCTATGACTGAACGCAAGATGTTGCGTAACGTAACGTAACGCTAAAAAGCGACGTTTTCAACGTTGTGACGCTTTAAACCAAATTGTTGTACCTGCTTCACAAGTGGAACTTAAGTGATAAATTTTTGTAAAAAGTAGGAACCACTTAAACAACCGAAGCACATATATATAAGTATTTTAATACATTAAAATTTTCCGTGAGATAGTCGAAATAGTGTTGTTATCTTTTGGTTTTAAATAGAAAGTTTGTCGTATTTTCGGTATTTAAAAAGAACATTAAAATGTTGTCATATTTAGTGTGGTTCCGGTATTTGATTTTCCAAGTTTTCTTTTAATTGACCATATGTTTTGATAAATGTGATCAGATTCCTGGAAAAACCATTTACGTTTTCGACGCTAACAGGCGCAAAATTCACAAAAGTCTTGAAAATGCATTTGACGTCGAAATTGATGAAGTTGACAATCCATTCAGTCTTGGCATTTTATTCTGTTCGTGTTTGTTTTAATTTTAATATACTCATGCTTGGTATTAATGGTAGTCCTTGAATAGAACTAATTGCTTGGCACATACAAATTTCGATGATTTATTTGTGTGCTGCGTTATAAATTGTTAAAATTCCAAGCGACGTTGTTTTTTTTAGTAAAATTAAGAAGTGGACATTTCATTCAGACTGCGTATTTCGGTCAATATTTCTTTATCCTTCAAAAGTCATCTTCAAAATTTCTTGTATTATTTCTTACAATATAGATCTGCATAACAGTGAACAAATATTTACTCAACTTCACCTAAATTTATCGGGAAAAGCCTTTAAAGTTGGTGATCATCATTTCAGTTATCTGACACATTGAATGGACTTAAATACATGCGGATAAAAACAAAAAACCTCAACAGAAAACGACCATCGAGACATTACGTTGGAAGAATTTTGACGTTTACTTTCTTAGCAGATTTGGTGCGATTTCCGTGAATGCGTTTTCGTGAAATGCCCGAAAATCTTATCAATTTGTAACAGAAATGTTACATCTGACGGGACGTTTTTAAGACGGAAGGGGGATTCCGTGGTGGGATACGACAGAATAAATATCAATATATTTCATAAATATTGTCGGAAAATTATTCCTCATATCCTACGGTTTATTATGATATAAAGATTATGTAGATATGGCATCATAAAAACTAATAACAACCACATTAAATCAGAAATTAAGGTTATTTAAACGGCGTCGCAGTAACGTGCGCTCAGTCTATATGTCGCCTCTGCGTAACGCAGTCGACACAACGATGGTCGTAACCATCGACTCTCTTTCATAAAATTAACATTATGATGACATACATGACAACTTCTGTGTCACGAAGAATGTATATGCTATACATAAAGTTCAAGACTAGAATTTTATATAAAGCGTTACTCATAACAACGCTGATAATCCTGCTATAGGTGGCGGGTTTGCAACTTAGTCACATGTGGAAACCACTTGCATGAACGCATCGTTTCACCCTTTGGAGTCAATAAATTTGTTACAACAAATAGATGTACGTTTGTAATATATAGAATGTTAATTTATAATAATTCAATGTAGTAGAAATTAAAATTACAAGTTTATATCTTTTTAAATTAAAACCAAATATGTTCAATCCTGACAAGACGACAAATAGTTTAAATTCTACGTGTGAAGATGAAAACATACCTAATGAAATCGACTGTATATACTGATATTCTTGTCTTTGTAATTGAGGTATGATAAAGGACTATTCTACCCATGTGCTACTTAGTACCACTCTTTGAAAGTATAATATCCAGCTTAGTTCTCTAGCAAATATTACACAATAGAAGCATATCCCTACAAAACACTGCTATAATAAAACTTGTTCTTACCTTATTAATTTTCTTATTCCATAAGCTCTAGATTTTCCCTTTAGAAAAGACGTGTTTACCCAGTACTTTACGAAAGATAACAGACAAATTGTACCCAGTATGTCCTTTTAACCAGCTGTTCTTAAAGCAGTCATTCATCCGAACATATCACTAGTCTGGATGTATTAGTCGTTCATCCGAACATATCACTAGTCTAGATGTATTACAAGGTTTATACAATTGCATAGTTAAATCTTGTAATCGCAGGTAGTGTTACTTTGCTTTGTCTCTAGACCTTGTAGAATAATTGTTTATTGTCTTGTCTATTAATTGTATACAAACATGGTTTACGTAAGTGTTCAAGGCGATTGACCTTCCAGTGATGGTAAAGTCAGTTAAGAGTTTGTCGTAAGAGTACATACAACTTTAATAGCTTAGCCAATATTTTACTTACTAAATACAAGTTGAAGACAATAAGTGACGAATTAAAAATAATGTTTATCATTATTGTCTATATAGTATCTACAATAAAGTATTGGTATGTGTAGGAAATTAACTACTGTGAAATACATACTTGATTTGTCATTGCTATCTGTAACTTCATTTTTCTCTTCTTCATTACTCTTTTCCTCTTCTCCTTCGACCTTTTCAGGATTAGGAAGACTGTCAGCAGCACTCAAGATCGGTTGCATATAATGGGTTTTATTTTCCCCTAAAACAATATAATGGTCTAGTATTAGCTCGTTTTCTTATTCTACCTACGTAACAAGCTCTTATATACACTAAGAAAAGCGTGAAGATAACAATGGAGTAATCAAAGGCCGTTAATTGACGAACATCCGACAATACAATGGTCAGAAGAAAACAAACATGAAGTTAGACAGAACGAACCTCACTAAGGTTTGAAAATTCGACATCCGTCCTCTTGTGTCTGTTTCAATGTGTACCCGATACAACATGTAAGTGGTTGCGGAAACGTAGCTCTTATGGCATTTTTTATTTGTAACAATAGAGTTACGGATTTAATCCGTTTGTAAAATTGCGGAATCCCTACTCAAACTTAGGTCGGACTTTTCGGGATTTTGTAAAGTTTTTCTGTATCGATTATATATTTCTTTACCTTTATCCTAGTTAAGATAGCGGAGCCAGATATTGCATTCAGTACTTTGAAACTTCAAAGTAGTACCTATGTAGAAACGTTGATGGAACCAAAGCGCTTAAATATTTGTGAACACGTCCAGTCAAATCTACCATTGCCAACAATGAATGCTACCCATACAATATAGATAATCTTTGTTGAAATACAAACGCAGATATCAAATGGAATAGCATTCATCATGTTCGCTCAAAGCCAAGATATTTAAAAGCCATACAATTAAATAGTCTTTGGAAGCAAGAAACCCAAAGAGTCTAAACAGGATAGCCAACACATGCTAACGTCAACATTCTTATACCTAGATATCTTTGTATTATGTTATTATAGTCAGTGTTCTATAATTTCAACTTGGATGCTCCACAATTTAGATTTCTTCGTAATTAAATCATATCTACGGGTGTGTTAATTGTCACTTTTTAGCATTTCTAATGCCTTTTATTATTGTTTGTGCACATAATAAAAGCATCCTTACATTTTTGTTTTTTATAAAGTGAATATTATATTATGGACACAACAGACACTCACACTTCCTTTTCATAATACGGTCATCTTCTTTAAAATGACAGATATCGACATAAAATGTCCATTTTTAAGTATTAATATCCTTATCTCCTGTCGTATTGGGATAATATGTGGCACGATGTGTTTCATGCATGAAACACGAGTTGTGTGTCCTTTCGAAACCTTCTTTTGTACTTTTTTGTTCTTTTTTATATTCTATTTTTCGGAGTTGCTTTGATATTTTCTATCTGTCATCCAACACTGTTAATTGTACATTCATCTTACATATATACACGATTACTTACTTTCGGACAATGATATTTGTTTTCCTTGCACTGCCATATCCATTTCAGGAGGAAAATATTTTTGAGGAATTACATAACCATAGCTATCGAATTGCACTTTCAGGTTACAAAATTGTTTATTAAATTCTTCAAATGATACAATTGGTTTAGTCTTTTCGTGGGTAGATGGAGCCGTCTGGGGTCTAGCTGATTCATGGAGAGCAGAGGCTGTTTTAGGTCTTCCTGATTCACAGATAACAGAAGGCGTTTTGGGTCTAGCCGATTCATGGATAATAGAAAAAGCTGTCTTCGGTTCCGGTGATTCCTGGTTACATGAAGGTGTTTTTGATCTAGCTGAGCCACGTGACACTGATGCAGTTTTTGGTCTTGCTGAATTTGTCTAGAAGAATGAAACAAAACGTTAGTGTATTTATCATACTATGCTAAAGGAGTCATAAACCCAAACCCTTGTTTGATGCTTTAACAGTTGACTAGGACAAAGAGGAAAAATTGGTTTAATTTATTGAACTTATATCTAGGGATAATATATAATGTTTTAGTCTGACTGAGAATGGCGTTCTACTCAACATATACTATTTCCGTCGTCACATCCACAATCTATGTATTGAGTCATACTATAATTTAAATATTTATATATTGGCATTTTCGTTCTTTTACATTAAGAAGAATGAGCCCTTGTTAAATATATAACTTTATCAGGCATATTTACTAAAACCGCATGATCAGAAATGTAGATCTCTTTCGGTGACATTCCTTTTCCAATTAAACGTTCAAATAAAAATGTGAGATTTTTGCATCTAAATTGGTACATCCCTGTTGTTAATTTTCAGGGAATATACAATTCAACCTTGCAACAGCCATTAACAGATTCCATGTACAATAAAATATAATAAGTCTGTCTTTATCTTTCCTTAGTTACAATGAATGTTTGTGAAACTTACACAACACACAATAGTTGACCTGGTTCACTTTCCATTTAATATTTGTTTACTGGTCAGTTAAATAAGACAAATATGTATAGTTTAAAAAAAATTCAATTATATCCCTTCTATATTTATAATTCCATTCCGTTTCAACGAAATTAATTGAATTAAAAAGAAATTAAATTTTGAAATACAAACATGAAATTGACTTTTAATTACACGCTTTATTACCATTTGAATTAATTTATAGGAAATAATTCAAGGCTTGGTACAGGCACATTAAATTATTGACGTCTTATTTGATTTTGTTCATGATTAAATTAAATTCAAAATTTTCCAACATATTCTAATGACGGATCCAATTAGAACCATTGTCTCAAAGATTTGACTTTTTGTGTTAAGTTGTCAACTGAAGTATTAAAGCAAAATATTTTATAATTTATTGCAATTCCTTTTTATTAATTTTCGACCGTGTGAAAATATCATATACCTGTAGAAATATTATCAAATTATCTCTTTAATACATATAGCAACAATTTTATCAACACATCATTGCAAGCAAGAAAATTGTATTAGTTCGTATGATTAATGTTTCTATGACTGGGTTCTCATCATTTACGTCTCCATTTGGAAACTAATTTTGATATCTACGTTTTTATGACTATCACTGAGTCGATACCTCTGCTGGTGGACTATTAGTCCCCGAGGGTATTATCCGCCCAGTAGTCAGCGCTTCGGCACTGCCATGTTTACTGGATATATTGATTACTGAAATCTACAGTTCCTACATAATGTAATTGTTAATAAAACTAAGGTTCTCCACCATCAGTCATAGGTGATCAAACTAAGATTCTCCACCATCAGTCATAGGTAACCTTAGCTGATGTTAGCTATCCTGTTTAGACCCACCTCCCTCAGACATAGGTAACCTTAGCTGATGTTAGCTATCATGTTTAGACCCTCCTCCCTCAGACATAGGTGACCTTACCTGATGTTAGCTATCCTGTTTAGACCCTCCTCCCTCAGACATAGGTGACCTTAGCTGATGTTAGCTATCCTGTTTAGACCCTCCTCCCTCAGACATAGGTAACCTTAGCTGATGTTAGCTATCCTGTTTAGACCCTCCTCCCTCAGACATAAGT
>MJUT01030289.1:1216106-1232463 GCA_002080005.1 Gigantidas platifrons
GTTTTATTGCTCCCAAAGACTTTTAAAGTATTTGGTTTCCCAATCTTTTTACTTTGAGCCTTCCTGATGAAGGTTATTACAGAAACGTGTGGGCATTAAATTTGCTATCTTCGTTTTTATTAGACGTTGTGGTATAACATTTTGCTGTTCGATATTAGTTTACGTTTTTCGTTCAGATTCTGATAGTAATTCCATAACTCAGTGTGGTGATTTTGTTTTTAGCTTTAGATCTGGTTGTATAGTATATCTTTCAACTTTGTTATGTGGGAGAAATCGGAATTTAATAAAATGGCTAGTTAAAAATCAAAATGAAAAACTCCTAATGATTATGGACAAAGCCAAATTGATGTAATTACATTATAAGACCAGTTTGAAAATATCAAATGGGTACTCAAAAGCCGAAAATTGAACAACAACAGACAACACAATGGCCAAAATAAAAAGGACAAACAACGATCTACAAAACATTACACAGAAAACTAAAGATCGAGCCACAAGAACCCCACTAGAAACCAGGGGTGTGAACTCATGTCATCCAGGAAGTTTCAGCTGTACCTGCTCCACATGCAACACCTGTCATGTTACTGTTAAACTACACGAACATATGACATGGAAAGCGTGTTGGACACCAGTATACATAAATAAAAACAAATAACATAAATGAAAAATGAATCCCCTGCAAAACAATGGAAGTCAAGACGAAACGAACATCATTTTTACGCTGAAATCGTAGCGGACATCAAAACACGGAACTGAAATTATGAAGACATGTCCTTTGACAACATGATCAACATGAACCTCACTAAGACATGTGGCACACGTCGTGTTAACATGTACTAATCAGTCTTGTCTTTAGATGAATTTCTGTTACGAAGATATTAAAATTAAAAGTTGCTATGTGGAATTATTGATCGATAACTCAAAGTTAATAAATCACTCGTTTGGTCACAGATGATAAACTTGTATCTTTGGTCACAGATGTCCAGAGTGTATCAGTTGAATCCAGATGTCCATAACGTATCATTTGGCTATATATTCCCAGGGTGTATCATGTTATCCCAGAAGTCAATAGCGTACCATTTGGCTATATATGTTCAAAGTATATCATTTAACTAGCCAGAGATGCTTAGAGTGTATAATTTGGCCACATATATCTAGGGTGTATCATGTTGGCCCACATGTCTAATGTGTATCATTTTGTCCCAGATTCCCACGTTGGATCTTTGCCCACATATATCTAGGGTGTATCATGTTGGCCCACATGTCTAATGTGTATCATTTTGTCCCAGATTCCCACGTTGGATCTTTGCCCACAGATGTCTAGGGTGTATCATGTTGTCTCGCATGTTCAAAGTATATCCTTTGTCCGAAGAATATCATTTTGCCACAGACGTCAAGAGTGTATCTTTTGACCCTACATGTCTAGAATGTATCTTTTGACCACATATGTTCTTACATGCTTCATAAAAACGTAGATATCAAATTAATTCAAAAGATTGGAAAGCCAAATAATTCAATGGTCTTGGTTGCAAGAAACCCAAAGAGCATGCCATAGCATGCAGTGTTTCATAACGTTGTGTTGGTCATATTCATAGCATTCTATCTGAAATTCTTCCTAAATTGTTTGTTTTTTCATTGACAACAAATTTAATTGATATCAAGCTGTAAAAGCAATTGCGATTGCATGACTTTGATTTCTCGATGACCATTAAATCACGGTATGTACGGTTAATAATGAAGAAAAGCCACATTTCCCTTAAAATGTGAGTTGTAAATACTATAAGACACAGGTAATGACAGGGATAGGTGTTTCAAAGGACCATGGCTTCATATGACAGTTTAATTTACATCTATCCACACAGTGAATGACCCCTGTCCGTATTGAGATTTACTCTATTCTACACTGTTATTTAGGTTCTCTGAGTATTCCAGTTGCCACTATGATTTATCAACTCATATACACTGTACTGGCCAACACGACATATTTGAAATGTTGGTAAAAAGCCAATACATTTTACTCTCAGTAAAAAGCCAATACATTTTACCCTCAGTACAAAGCCAATACATTTTACTCTCAGTACAAAGCCAATACATTTTACCCTCAGTACAAAGCCAATACATTTTACCCTCAGTACAAAGCCAATACATTTTACACTCAGTACAAAGCCAATACAGTTTACCCTCAGTACAAAGCCAATACATTTTACTCTCAGTACAGTATAGCTACTTTACAGCTGAAGATTACATAATACAAAAGGTTTAATTTGAAATCGTAACTGACCGAATCATTTCACTTCGACGACAGTCTTGAGCCCATAAAACTAGCTTAACCCCGCCGCTTTTTATTGAAGTACAAGTACAAAGCCAGAAAAGTGAGCGGTTTTCATGGATACGTGGTAGGGGTATCGATTTTGGCTCTGTTTTTACGATGTTTGTGTTGGATTTGGAGCAGTTCCGACGGTGTGGTATTTTTTTTTCTTTTTTCATTTTATTACTCATAGTATATAGTTTAAAGGTTCAATGCTATATTATTGAGTAATTGTGTTAAAACATTTTGGATTTTCATTTCATATTTAAATCTTTCAAGCATAAAAGAATAATCGACCTTCTTTCATTATGTTATTAAAAATGTGTTATCTGAAAATTATGTTTAAATAATATTACAACACATTAAATGGAATGACATTGACGTACACGAACAATATTCTCTTTATGTGTATTTTATTAGTTGGGGTTTTCACTTAAAAGTCTTTATCTAGTTAAGCATGCCATCTCTTATAGATTATTTTGAATTACATTATAGGTCAATATCCTTCTTGATAAATGTTTTTTAAATTCAATTTTTTTATCATAAAATATAAAAAAATACATTACTACAGTATATTGGGGCTATTACTGTTATCAAAACGTCTACCACACCATTGAACATTAAAATAAACAGACACAAACAACATATTATCAGTATTAGGGGGTGGATATCTAAACTTGCCTGACCTGTTCATCTAAATATATCTATAAACACGACTTAGACATTTATTATAAGGAGAACATGCACTTTGCCAAATTCACCGCCAGCGTTTTCAGACATGATCTTTTGGTGACCTGATTTTGGTACACATGATTGAATAAGGTTTACAATTCTGAGAGCCTTTATTTTAAACTGAGATATATAAGATGTCTGAGCCATCATTTTGTTTTTTGCCAATTTCGATTGTTGCATGTATATCCCGAGTTTATAATTGAGTAAATGTTTTTACATTGAATACCAAATGTCGCAAGCTGTTCTTTTGTAATGTTGTAGCCTGTAATTTGTTATGATGTAAACTGTTCTTTTGTCCTGTCGTAATCTGTTATTTGTTATGATGTAAACTGTTCTTTGGATTGGGGAAACAATACATAAGACATGCTAATTCAGAAGCAAGAGAAGATAACTCTATATCCCCGGAGTTTTGGGATTGGTCTGGTGTTAATTGATATTTGTTTCACTGCCTATTCGTTTTTTTTTTATTATTATTATTTTAATAGATTGCTACAGGACCACACTAACATTTTATTTAATAGTCTCCTCTTTTCACCCCAGCTATAAACAAACATAATATAAAACGCTCAAAAACATTATAAATATATAGAGAAAACAGATAAAAGGATAGTTTATCTTATAAGTAATTATTTTCTTTTAATTACATTTAGACAGAGATATTTGATAACACGTTACATCGATTCCAATCTGATTAAAACTATTAAGAGGCTTAAACTATTATATTGGGAACATTCCTTACCGTTCTTTGTGGTGCGTTTCTCTTTGAAGACGTGTTATATCTTGATGTTCCACTGAATTTATGTGGTGTCTTCTTCGTTTTATTGTAATTATCCATATAATTTGTAATCCACATTTTTTCTCCCAAAGGTGGCATTTTGGTAGTTTTTAGTTTTTAGTGCGATACAAGTCACTAACAGAAATCGAACTGAACGTGTATAAGTATCTTGGTGTTATTACTACTAAATCTCTAGAATTTAAATTGCCTTTTGATTCATACTATACATTTAAAATCGAAAAGAAAACATATCGAAAATTGTTAAAAATGTAAATTAAGCATGTCGTATTGAATGAGTTGAAGTACAGATCGTTTAAGAAAGCGTCTTAAATCACAGTTAGCAACACACTATATATAAATATATAAACCAGAATTACTTTAACAATCCTGCCATTTGATCAGACTATCCTCCATAATCCTATATCCCATACTGAAAATATTTTTTTTTCTGTCAATTAAAATATTTACGCGTTTCTTTTCTTCAATGTCACGACTGTACGTTTTTGATAAATAAGAAAATTCGTTCCTTCACTGACGACAGTAACTCAACAGTGCACTTAAAATCCCTTTGTGTATTCAAAAGAATTCCTTTTGTAAAATTTCACAATCCAGATATAACTGTCTAATGTAACGGATTAGTATTATCGATTTTATATATTGTCATATTAATGCAATTTTTACATATATTCACTCGGAACATCAAACACAGATTGTACCTATTGTCACCGGCACGTTAAAGAATTAGGTAACCCTACTTTTAACTTCCTATCATTCATTTTACCAGACAATGCAAACATTTAACATTGACCTAGAAATATACATCAATATATATATTTGTAAATTTCATTGCAAGTTTCTCGATGAACAATTTACCAATATAAATTTATGTTTGTTTTATTAACATAAAAACCATTAAATAGTTTACCATTCAATATTTTACAGGTAGATAAAACAATAACTTACAGGTTAAAATATAGTACCTATTTTATTTATTCCAAAAACTGCTACCTTAAAAAATGCTTGATGTGACAATGGCACATCTTCTTAAAAGATGTCACTACTGGAGGAACGCATAGTATACATGGAGGATTCATCATAGATAATAGAATAATTATTTCAATTGATAATTAAAATCTTAAAATAAAATAAAGCACCCAGTTATGTCATCGCCGTCATGTAGTTAAACTTGCTTTTGCTTTTGATATCAGAAAGAAAATAAATATAATTGTTTGCTTAGATCTCCGACCGTACCAAAGGTGTTTTAATTAACTTGAGGGTGTTTTAAGAGATACTTGAACTACTTATCCTTCGGTACCACATGGTTTACCCCGTTTTGTTCATGGGGTCCTTGTTTGATATCTTTTACTTTTGTGTTGCGTTTTTTTTGTTTTGTCTGTCTTCGTTGTGTCTTGTATCCTATATTGCCAGTGTCTCTGGATTGTCTATTCTTCATTGTCCCGTGGCTTTTCTCTAACATTTAATTATTTCTTCTGGTTCTATAAATTTACGTTTGTTATGTACTTGTATGGCAAATAATAAGACTGATAGTTCGCTAGGAAGTTTACCAATATTGAAATTCCAATTTTTTTCAGTCACAATTATTGTCATTATGGTTCTAGAAGTATATGGCTGCTAGGTGATTTTTAAAAAATAGATCTGAGAGTTTTCCTAGATATAAAATAAAGCTGGAAATCCAATATTTGGATTTCAAATTGTTCCATGTCAGAGCTATTTGTCTTCTAATTTCATAAATGTATGGTTGCTAGGTACATTTCCCCCAAAACATAGGTCTGAGAGTTTTGATAGATACGAATTAAATCAAATATTGTTGAATTCCAATTCTTCCATGTCCATATTGTTCTTCAAATTCCAGACATGGGTGGTTGCTGTGTACTTTATACTAAATGACAGATTTGAGAGTTTTTCAGTATGTTTACCAGCTATTCAAAGTCACAGCTATTGTCCTTCTGGTTGCAGGAA
Source organism: Gigantidas platifrons (assembly GCA_002080005.1). Taxonomy (NCBI): domain Eukaryota; kingdom Metazoa; phylum Mollusca; class Bivalvia; order Mytilida; family Modiolidae; genus Gigantidas; species Gigantidas platifrons. The sequence continues at coordinate 1,221,902 of MJUT01030289.1, forward strand.
GATATGGCTGCTGGGTACTTTTTTTCAAATAAAATCTATCTGATATTTGTTCTATATATGAAACAAAGCTGGAAATGATATATTTTGAATTCAAATTGTTTCACGTCACAGCTATTCTTCTGTTTTTTTATATGTATTGTTGCGAGGTACTTTTTTTTCCAAAACATGTAAAATGTCTCAGAGATTTCCTGGCTATGACACAATGATGAAAATCAAATATCTTGAAATTTTCACAGTGATTGTTCGTTTGGTTCCAGAAATGTATCTTTGATAACAACTTTTTCAACAAATAATAGGGCGTACATTCTTCCACCTGGATGTTTATTGAAGTTGGAATTCAATTGTTTTAAAATCCAGTTGTTCAATGTCACAGCTATTATTTCAGAATGCATGGTTGCTAGGTAAAATGATAGGTTTGAAAGTCCTCCAAGACATCTACCAAAGTTGGCATTTAAATATTTTGAAAACCAATTGTTCACAGTTATTATTGCTCTTCTGATTCCAGAAATGTATGTTAAAAAGATAACAGGTCTGAGAGCCTTTCTGAATATTTAACAAAGGTGGAGTCTAAATAAGGGTTGATTAGATTGAAAATTAGGTTGCAAAACAATTGAAATTACAGAGTGTGGAACGATCTTAGCCGTTCAGAATTTCGTTTAAACTCTATACAAAGAATCGAGCGTATTTATTCCAATTAGAAGCGGAATGCACTTTTTATGATATTATTATCATCCTCATTCAATCATTACACAACTGTAATGTCTGTAAAGAGGGGATGTTGTACATTAAATTATATGTACCTAATATAATTTACTTTTTATTATATACACATACATTTTGTATTTGGATCAGTATTTGAACTGTAAACGCTAACAAATATAGTATCGTCATGTGGTTAACGTATGCTAAGTTTCGTCATAACTTCCAGTGTGTTGCTTTGTCTATTCAGATTGTGATGTGTTATGCTTATTGCTATTTTTCGTCTGTACTTGACCTCTGTCCATTAAAAAGAACAACAAGCTCGTCCACTGCATCATTTTTGCAAATATGAAGGTATTCTTATGTAGTTCAGTGAATCATTATCCTAAACTAGATACATGTATGCATTTTATTTTTTTTTAAAGCAAAACAACAACAAAAAACAACAAAAAAGAAGCACAATCTCAATTTCAAATGAGTATTGAAATGTAACATTGACACCATATTCTGAGAACCATCTTTATGTGATGACAATTCAAGTAAAATATTTAGATGTAGATTTCGTTAATATAACGTTATTTGTCTTTTTGACCAATTTTGCTACACGTCTGCACTTTTTTATATCAACAATATAAATTAGAATACAGAATATATTTTTACCCACCAGAATTCAAATAAACCTGATGCTCTCAAGAGCTGACATCGCTCACCTGAATTTTAAAGGCAAACAGACACTGTTTTCTCTTGCGCCAGTTTTACAGTAAATGATTATTGTCAAGCAATTTATCACAATGGGTAAATTGGGTAAAATCTAATATTGCAGGCAATACATTCATAAGTAAATTAGAGAAAAGTAGCTGATTAAAATCGGACGCTCATATCTTTATAATAGTAAGAGCTAAAACAAATATGTTGCAGTACTCATGAAAGCACATTCAAAAGGATTCAATAGAAAAGGGTTATTTTCAAAAGATTTAAATCATATCTGTTTGACAAATACAGACAGAATATTTCATACGGAACCTAAAAGGAAAAACGAACTTATAGTTAAATGTTTTGGTGTTGGTAACATTTCGATCCCCTTATATATTGGAAATAGAAGGGCTATGCAAATTCTGAATTATGTTAGCAGACAGTTATTCTAAAGTTCATACAGAAAAATAATTGGTTGAAAAATAAATGCTCCTCACACAAAAACAGAAAAGACATTTTTGACATCTTAGCGTCTCTTGTTTCTCTGGCACTTAGATATCTACGTTTTCAATCGGATCGATAAAAGCACGATGAACACTTCTACCATGTGTGGTTCTATTTGGTCTAATGGTATCCAATGGGAAGGGTTCACAGACGAAAGACGACGACGACGAACACAAAGTAATAACAATACCTCAGGTGAAGGAAACCCCATAAAGTTCGATAAGTATGTACATTTTGGTAGTTTGATCAACGCAATTATGTTTCTTTATATGACTTTTAGTCGGATGTCTCAAGTGAATAAGTTTACATTAAAGTTTGAACTATAAGGTAAATAAGTTTAATAACATGTACATTGAAATCAAACAACTTTATTGATAGTTAAATTTATAGCACTTAAATTATATACAAAATAAATATATATAAAATAGTTCCGTCTGTTTATGTCATAACAATGGATCTACTGTAGTAAAAACGACACCTATAAACTCCTTTGGACATTTATTGGGTTATATAATAATAATTGGACTGTATGCAATAATATGAAATAAAATACAACACTGTCGACACAGTTCCAAATTCAAAGCGAATAATTGTAAAAGCAGAGGCAACATCGATACCCTAACACACATACATGACCGTTCACTTGCCTGGCTTGGTACAGGCCCTAACACACATACATGACCGTTCACTTGCCTGGCTTGGTACAGGCCCTAACACACATACATGACCGTTCACTTGCCTGGCTTGGTACAGGCATTTCATTCAAACGTGACGGAGGTAAGAACAGTTTGTAGATACTAAAGGGGTACTTTTAGTAATCAGAAGCTAACACAATGTCTAATATGATAATTAACAATCGGGTAACAAGAACCCACTAAAAATATATGGTGATCTCATATGCTCCGGAAGGGTAATCAGTTTCTGCTCCACTCGTAGAACCCGTGGTGTTACTCTTGTTACAAATCCGATGATAAGTCATGATTTGAGTAAAGGATCGGATTTTGATTACAAAAAAACGGAACATATGCGTGGTCCTTTTGTGAAACAGATATTCCGGAACGTTTAACCAAGTCATGATGGAGGCCGTAAGACATGTAAAGTATGCGAAATTATAAAATAATAATCGATTGAGGGCAAAACATATTGCATTACACCAATTTTGACACATATCTCAGGTGTTCCGGAAGGGTAATCAGTTCCTGCTCCACTCGTGGAACCCGTTGTTTTACTCTAGTTACAAACCCGATGATGAGTCATGATTTGAGGAAAGGATCAGATTGTGAACATATCCGTCATAATTTCTGACATAAATCTACCTTAACAGAATCATGATGGCGATCGTAAAACTTTCCAAGTGATTACTTCAACTTCACCACTAAGAAACCTTGGTTTAACTAGTTTAAGAGCCCAAACCTCTCTAACATCTACAAAAATTAATATAGAATAGTAACTGTCTAAAGTTGCAAGTCAATGTTATATCTAGATATCAGTATATTGGTTTAGACCCGACAGTTGTGTCTATGCCATATTAGCTGAAACTTGAATTATAATCTGATCTTTAATGTCACTAAAGTTTCATGTTTTACCTAGTTACGTTATTATGATGTCACTGACTATGATGGCGTTGATCCCATCACTCTGTAGACATCATTAGTGGTCTTGTGGCCATTTGCGTAAGTGCCAGCCTAGATGTATGTGTGTAGTGTTTACAAAGGGATTGTTTATTGTTTATTGTTTATTGTTTATCATTATACATTGGTAACAGATTTAAAGCTCCATTTTTAAAGTTTTTAATTCTTCATTGAGTATGGTTTTTATTTTATCGTAATTTTTAATATATGACATCTAACTGGATTTGCCTCTCTAATTGTTAGATATTTTATTGTCAACAAACAATTGTCTTATCCAATTGTTTATTGAGGAATAAAATATGTTTAAAGTAACTAGTCAAAAACAGACTAAAAATATTGTCAAGCTTGACATAAATAAACGCTATAGAAAACCGACAGGGTAATCAAGAATGGACAATCCAGAGACATTGGCTACATCGGGCACACAAGACATAAGACACAAGACACAAGACATAAGACACAAGACATAAGACATAAGACATAAGACACAAGACATAAGACATAAGACATAAGACACAAGACACAAGACATAAGACACAAGACACAAGACACAATACATAAGACACAAGACACAAGACATAAGACATAAGACAAAAGACACAAGACATAAGACGGAAACAACAAAACACAAAAACACTACACAACATAAAAAAACAATAAAGATGAGCTTAATCAAACTACATACAGCTGTTCCTTTATATATATATAGTACTGTATGGATTATAGTGAGAAGTAAACATGTACATACGTGAGAAGAACGGGTTGTTTTACTTTATCACTCGGTTTTCACTAAGCGAGAAGTGGAATTAAAATTACTCTTTTGATGTTCATCAATATTTATTTACCCGCCTGTAAAGATCAATATAATGTCTATATAGACACAATTATTACTAAAATAGCAATTAGGTAGTTTTGTACAAAGATACTTTCGACTCATATAAACGAAATGACAAATTGTCTTTTTAAAGGATACCACAACACAAAGAATCCTCAATCAATTAAATAAATTTAGAAAATCTTAATTTAGGGAAACATTTTCTTTTAAATGATTATACTGGTCATTGACCATTAAAACAATAATTGCATAAACAATACATATGGTTCTCTTCCATGTGTAATAATGAACGACTTACATTGACAACAACAAATATTGTATCAGTCTTTACAACTAAGGAAGACATTAATAAAAAAAATAATATAATAAACATATTGCATACCAGAATCTATTTTTAACAATAATTCCATATTAAAAAGCTATGCCATCAAATGGAACATAAATCATAAATAAATCAAGCTGAAATGTATATAATGCTGATTGCATAGATCAATTTGGAGCAAATGTTGACAAGAAAAGCTTGATGCTACCCCAGTGGTAATCGGAAATCGTAAATCGGAAGACAGAAATTACAATGACCAATATAAAGGAATAAAAAGACAATGTTCTACAAAATACTAAAGATTTAGCAACACGATGCCCCCTTAAAAAAAGAAATATAACCATTATGGCTTTGGAAATCGGGACACTACGACAGATTCCACTATTGATAAATCTGTTCGAATACCTACAATCGCTCCTATTTTGTTTTAGTAGGGAGGTCTTGTGTGTTCGTTACGATGTCCGAATACAAAGTCTTATCTGTTTCGTGTTATTTCATTATATTTCCAACGTAGCGAAAACGGGAAGACACTTAAAACTTACATAATGTTTGATTAAATGTCATTTGAGTACAAAGACACGACCAGAGGTGTCAACATTTCAGAGCAATAAGAATCAGTCGATTATAAGAAACGATAACAAAACAAAGAGACGTCGCTGAACTCTCCTTTCTATTTATTACGATGCACATATTAACGCAGACTAATTAAACTTATGTTACCAGAACATATTTTAGATTAAACAAATCAAAATCTGTATTGATTAGCTAGGCAATTAAATGATAATCGTGTAATGTCGATTCATTGATTTGAGGTTGATTATTTTTATTATTATTTTATTTATTATTTGAATGCACAGCGTCAAATAGTTCATGCATATTCAGTGACGAGAACAAGTTTAACATTAAATAATAAAATAAATATACAGAAATGACGTAGGAATCGTCACAACCATGAAAACAACTGTTTAATCCAACTGGAATGGAATAAAGAGATGGTTATGGACAAACACAATTGTAGTGACTGTAATACGTCTACTCTTTTGTTCGAGATTTACATAAGGGGTTTTGGGAGTGCACGGAGCGTGGCACTCTCCAAACACGGGACATACTATGGGTTCAAGATCTGGCCTACCGTATTATAACCTGTCAAGCACCATCGAGAGGTAATCCACTATCCACGATCTGGAGACATGGTGGACAGCTGTGTGGGTTCATCCCCGGGGACCGTCACCACTACCCAGACTGTTAAATTACCAGTCATCAGACTATGTTTATATACATAATGGAAGTCATTACTGTTTTAAAAGTTATGTTTTGACTGCTTGTAGCGTGTGTTTATGAAAATACTAGTTATAACTATACAAATAGTCTGAATATCATGTTCACTATAATCTATAGTGAATGAAGTTACATTTCCTCAGTTGTCAAGATACTGGAGCGTTACAAATTATAACTACAATGATGCCATATTAGTGACATTTTATTAACAGTTTTACAAGATAATACATGTAATACAAACGTAGATATCAGACTTAGTGCGCTCGGCGCTTTTCTGGAATAACCTTCGTCAGGTACGCTCAAAATCAAAAGGTTGGAAAACCATGTAAAGAAACAAACAAAGTGCACGAATTAAAGGTTTAATCTTCCGACAGACAAATCCTGGTTTATATTCTGTCTTTTAAATTGCACCTTTAGATACAATTTGTGTGCAATGAATAATTAAAACGGATAAGTATTTGGATAGTTAAAATAATGATGTATTCTCTATTTACCTACCTTTTAAATAGGTAAAATGTGTATTGGGTAGATAGACAAGTGTGTATTTAGTGTAGCAATTATAAAACATATATTTGTGATCAATGGTTGAAAGTCTGTTTCTTTTAAAACTTTGCACATTAAGCTCATCTATTTGAGTTAGTTGTTTTTTTGTTTTGTTTTTTTTTAACATGTAAGTTGTTCTAGTTATCGGACATTTCAATTTTTCATTGTATTTTGATACCTTAATTAACTACTATTTTTATGGAGACAATTTAAACGCTGATATTGCATTTTCGAATTTTCTTACACTATATGCTTAGTCATAGCTTTGAACTTGACAGAGGTCAGTTGCTAACGCTAAAGATACTCAGCCTAGGCAACGTTGCTCCTGTGTTGAAGTTATCGCTACAAACATTTACGGTTATTACGAACAGGTTGACCGTTACTAACTATTCATTTCTCAAATGGCAATGGAAATCCGTGTACACAGATTTGTTTTCTTTTTCTCTATCATCGGACTATGAGTAACATGGTGGTTATCTTATTGGAGACAGGAACGAACACTTACGCGTAACAAGCACATAGGTTCAGCCCCGGTGTTTTGGTGGGTTCGTCTTACTAATCTTTTTAGTTTTCTGTGTTAAACGTTTCTGTTTTGTTTGTCTTTGTCCTGTGTCTTGTGTACCCAATGTTGCCAGTGTATCTGGATTGTTCATTCTTAATTGCCATGTCGGTTTTCTCTAACGTTTATTTAGCTGGGATATCGAACAAAAATGTAGTAATTTACATTTTCATATAACAGGATAGAAATTAACATATTAATAAGCAATTATTTGTGAATAGTAATGATGAAATCATTATATTTAAGCAATAAATCATGGAAGCCAGAATGATGGCTTCCATGATTTATTTCGATTCTGATATGTCTAAGAGTACAAATACGGTAGTATACTTTGATTTGAAGACGGTAATTTATATTTACGCTTGCAGCAAATGTCGCACACAATTTATGTTGCCAATGGAAAAGTCAGTCACATTCACCGGCGCATGTGCGAATGAGATTATACCATCAATAAATCGCTCGTTTTTCTACAAAGCGAAAGAAGGGCGTCATGTTAGAATTTTAATTATTTTATTTAATGTATTTAACAGTTTCCAAATACATGTACCTGAGTGCACCCCCGGTTCTTAGTGGGATTCGTGTTACTCGATCTTATGTGTATGTTTTGTAGATCGATGTTTGTCCTTTTGTTCTTTTTTATTTTAGCCATTGTGTTGTCTGTCCTTAGTGTAAACAATATTTATTGAATAAATTGCATTAGTTATAACAATAGTACATACATAGGGATCAGAATGTACAATGAACAATAAAATGACAAATCTAATATTATGCAACAAGTAAAAGCAAGATTAATTTATATTCTATGGTGTAAAACGTTTAGATTTTATTATAAAATCTTGAATTACAAGGAAATTACTTTCATTTTCACAATCTGGGAGGTTAGAGTCACCAAAGAGTAGATTATTAATATTCAAATGACAAGACAGTTTAACAAATAAATCATTTCTTAACCTTTCATACAGAGAACATTGTAGTAAAAAATGCTCGGACGTTTCTACCAGTTTACAACTACAGTAGGGATTAGGCCATACAAAGTTAATTTCTTGGTTCTCAGGCCCGCCCGCATGTGGAAATTCATCACCGCATTGCCGATTTTTTTGCAAAAATAGTAAAAAAAAAAAAATTAAATGCGGTAGCGCTGTCCGTACGGAAAACACAACCTTTTTTTTTAGACAAAATGTCAATCGTTTCTGTGCAAATTCGGCACAAATGTTTGCCAGTTTTACCAGGAAACATAATAGGGGGCTTCTCCGAAGCTTGTACCTTATTGGAATTGTTTACGGAGATAAAAAATGGTACGTTGGGACCAGCGGATTGGACGTTTCCATAAAAAATTAACCACTTGTGATGTTTCTGCCACCATCGGAAGAAATAAAATTGAAATTTTCAATAAAGTAATGAAAAGATTTATACATTGCCATATTTTTCACAAAAAAAAGAAGAAAAAATGCCTGCCTCATCACTTTTTACAGCAGTAAAAGGATAAAAAAAAATGCCGCNATATATATATATATATATATTTATTTATTTAGAAAGCTACCCCTTTACAACGGGGGCAACCTCTACCGGGGTAGTAGAAGTTGCGTCTAAAATTACACATTCAATATAAAACAATGCAATATTTACATAACATGATTAAGCAACAATAAATACATAAAATAGATAAATACTATATTGCTATTCATAAAAGAGCTTTTCTCAATAAAAATATGATATGCATAAAAATGTTTCTTTTTCTTTAAAAAAAAAATGTTATTTTTTAAAGTTCATCATTTACATCTTGCATTAAAATTAATATCAATATTCAAAATATAACAGTGTGTTAAATGTTAAGAAAATAACAACATAATTATACAGTCAATCACTGATGGAGATAATTTTTAAGAATTTAATATGTACTGGTCTCTTGTATATACCAGATTCTTCAAGTATTTCTTGACTTTTATATCCAAAATTTTACCTATATTTTCATTAAAATAAAAGCCATGATCTCCAATCAGCAGTTGAACTTTATTAATTGACGGCAATCCAATAAAAATCAATGGGTAGATCATTACTAGATAGGGTTTCTGTGATCTCAGAGAAAAAATCGACTCTTAGGTTTTCAAAAGCTGGACATTCAAACATAAAATGATTTGTGGTCTCTATATCATTACTGTCACATAACTGACAAAGACCATTTTGCCTTAAACGCATGCGATATAAAACATCATTTAGTTCTTGTTAGTTCTTGCCAGAAGTTTAAGTCTTGATCTCTCGAAGTCTTCAATATTTTTTAGATATTTTTGTGTCCCTCGACTTACAAAAAATGTCTTATATGTCACTAAAGTAGTTTTTGTTTCGACTATTTCACGCTCCTTAATTTTATTATTCATTCCAAAGAACCTATTAAACGTATTTATGTTAAAATTTCCTTCAATGAAATGGTCAAGGCCTACATCTTCAAACAACGTACGAATATAAGAAAAATAAGGCCATTCAGTATTTTGTGTTTTAAATCGAGACAGTTCATGAAAAACTACTTTACTTAGCCTATTGTTTGATATTTTAGAAAATCTTAAGAAAAAGGAGACTCTTTGTCTATCTAGAAAGGCATTGATTGGTTCCCATCCTAGTTCCGCAAGTAGAGCACATTTCGGAATGTTCATTTTAGTGCGAATAGTAATTTTGGCTGCTTGATATTGAAGACTTTCTAATAAATCTTTTTGCGCTGCTGATGAAGGAAACCATACTGAGCAGCCATGTGCTGCTGTAGGGCGTAGTACTGAATTCCATAATGCACTACCAAATTCAATACGATTGAAATTACCATGTTTACCTAAAATTCTTATCATACCATTAAACTTGTTATCTATATTATCCTTAATGTGGTGGCCAATATGTTGAGTGGGTTTAAGAGGACGAGAGAAATATACCCCAAGGTATTTGTATTCATTTGTTTCTTCAATATATGTATCCCCAAGTACCCATTTTTTAGATTTATCAATACGTTTTCCTACTACTAATACTTTTGATTTATTTGGATTAAATTTTAAGTTCCATTTCGTGGCAAATGAAGAGGCAATATTAAGCATTGTTTGCAGATCCGACTAGGATTCGGCCATTATGGCGACGTCGTCTGCATATAATAATGCGTTTATTATTTGGGAAGCAATAGGAACACCGATATTATGTTCAGAGAGCATATCAGTGAGGTCTTTCATCATAACAGAGAAAAGTGATGGAGACAAGATACATCCTTGTTTTACACCATTATCTTGGCTAAACCATTCTGATTCAAGGTCTCCAAGGACAACTTTATTGCTGACAGTACTGTACAGTTCTTTTAGTAAACGCCACACTTTCCCCTGAACCCCATTTTTCCAAAGAAGGTAAAACAGACCCTCTCTCCATACTCTGTCAAACGCTTTCGACAAATCTAAGAAAGCTATGTACGTTTTTAATTTGGATGATTTACGTAATGAACAAATACCGTTGAGTGTGAATAAATGATCTTCT
>MJUT01030289.1:1233128-1247807 GCA_002080005.1 Gigantidas platifrons
TTCTTTATCCCAAAAATGTTTATAATTTTTAACTTTCTTTTTCCTTCCTATTGCATTAGTAGCTGCTTTATTTATATTTGTCTTCCATGTTTCCCACATGATATTTATATTGTTACTATTTACTGGAAGCTTGTTTCTACTAAACTCTTCATTTAGACATTTTTGAAAATCTTCCCAGTTGGTATTATTTTGTACTGCCCATTTCATATAATTTTCCTTATGATTAATTTTCGGTGTTTTGTTTTTGTTACCTCCCTTACTATGTATAATTTTAATACTAATGATCACATGATCACTGTTCAGGTCATATTTACCATCTTCGTCAATAAATACCTGATCAACTTTGTGGATTAATTCATTTGACATAAGAATGTAGTCGATTGCCGATCTTTGGTTATTTAGAATTCGAGTATAGAAACCGTTGCAGCATTCAAGAGTATTCACGACAGATAGTTCGCTCGCGTCGATAAACCGTAATAGTCGATCACCGTTATATGAACACTGCTTTTTGAGTATCCTTTTAGACGTGAAGGGACATTTATCGGTACATTTTCCGTTAAAATCGCCCATAAGAATGATATTGAATCCCAGACTGTTAAAGTACGATACATTTTCTAAAAGTTCATAATATAGTGCATCTGTTTTTTCCTTTTCTACACCATCGTTAGGAAAATATGCAACCCCTATTGCCGTTTTAGTGTTGTTTATTCTAACAAGGGACCATAATCTTTCAAAAGAATCATACCTACTGTCGTGTAAATTATCGTCCAGGACTGATATCTCGCGAGATACGCAAAGTCCGATACCGCCTCTAGTCTGTTTTCCTTTTCTACATTTCCCTATCCATAGATAGTCTTTATCTAGATTTGATGGGGGGTCATCAGTGTTAAGAAAGGTTTCAGCAACGCCAAAAATTGATATATTTTCAGATATAAGATGTCGATTTAAGTCATGGACTTTACTTGAAAGCCCCCTTATGTTTAAAAAGTTGACATTCACAGTTTGGTATCTACGATTCCCTAATCTAGTCCCTTGATTTCTACACCCACCACGATTATGTCTACGTTTTTTTGGTAATGACTTCATTGAACGGCCGTCGTATACGGCACAATCTTCTTGGCCGTTTACCTAACAATAATTATATATATTACAAAATTTAGATTTGTGACCAAACTCATTACACTCATTACATTTAACAGAAGTACCATGTCTACATACATTAGACGTGTGATTTGTTTCACCACAGTACCAACACCTAATATCTTGCTTTTTTTTATTTGAATACCCGTCTGTTGTTCTGCTACTATACCCGCGTGCATATGAGTTCATGTTTCTAATTGGAAACCTCTCTTTAGATCTGTTGTTATAGTCTCGTTGGTTAGAATGCATATTGGTATAGGTATTTGTATTTTAATTTCTTGTCCGTGCGTATTGACCACTGTTTCTCGTGTACCTTCGGTTTTTGGTCTCTGTAATTTTACCAACAGGTATATAATTGTTTGAAGCTTTCACTGTGATTTCCAGATTTGATGCTAGCATTCTTGTACCGTGTTGGTTCAGATGAAATCCATCGTTGTTGAAGCAAGCAGAATTGATGGTTCCGTTTAATAGTTTAAAGGATAATTCGTTGTTAACATAGTGACAATTTTCGTCGTTCGCTAGTTTTTCAAGGATAGCGTTACCTTTCTGGATATTGTAATGCTTGTCATTCAATCTAGGTAATAGACCAGATACTACCACGTTTTCAGAAACCCTCTTTGCAACATTGATAAGGTTTGAATAATCATCTCTAAAGGTCTCTTCTTCGAAGGTGGTATCTGAGCAATCATTGCTACCTGCTTGGAGAATCACATTCTCAAAGTTTGTTGTCATAGGTAGTTTTAGTAGTTCGTTGGTAACGTCACATATTCGTCCTCCGCGTAAGCATATAGGTTTGATATTGAGTTCGTAGGTCTTAGTGTCAATATTACGTATAATTGAACTTCCAATTAGTAAAGTCCCAAACGCTTTTGTGTTATTCCTAACATTTTGAGTAGGGTGTGCTTGATTCCTTGTCTGTGGTGTTTCCGGTGTTGTTTGTCCATCGTTGTCCATGATTCTTTCCGGAACACTGTTGTTGTTTGCATTAAGTATTTTCTGCCTGAGTCGTGTGTTTTCTGCCTGGAGGATCTCCAGTTCCTTGGTTTTTTCGTTAAGCTGTTTTGTAACTTTTTGGTTATTCTCAATGACAGTAATCAATTGTTTTTCGATTCTTCGAACGATTTTTGGAAGATCTCTACATTCTGTGCAAATCCAAAAATGTACAGTGTCTTTTTCGGTTAGTCCCACACATATGTCATGATACCACTCCATGCACCATTTGCATTGTATCATACCACTGTCGGTAATTCTACCTTCGCATGTACAGTTTATTGTGCTCTCATTTTTCTTCTTTGTCGATCTACGGGTGTTTTTCTTTAAAAAGCTATTATTATAATAAGCTGTACGAGAATGTACATGAACTAGATAAGTATTGTTCCGAGAGCTATATTGATGAGTTTGTCCGAAAGAGGATGGAACTAAATTGGATAAATATTCGAGAACTGTTTTGTTAACCATTATGTTTGTAAATACATTTTTCGACAACTTTACTAGGAAAAGGGAGCAAAGAAATGGGTCGATAATTTCCAATTATGTTTTTATCCTCTTTTTTGTGGACAGTGGTGACGTTTGCCAGTTTCCATTTATTTGGAAAATGTTTAGTTATCAGACTAATGTTAAAAATAGCACACAATGGCTTAGAAATAATATCGTATGCCACTTTTAGCAGTTTGGCATGAATAGCATCTGGGCCCGATGCCTTGTTAGTATTAAGAAGTCTTAGTACATCTTGAACTTCATACTGCCGAAGAACAATACGATCCAGACATCTCAGTGGCGGTGTATCGTCTGCTGGTACTAATTTGTCAGTATCATCAATATTTGATTGAGACGAAAAAAATGTATTAAAAGCTTCGGCCTTTCCTACATCATCGTAATCAATATTATTAGAACAATTTAGAGGGGGGATGACAAAATTGTTTGAGTTTCGCCCAACAAGATGTGACGCGGATTTCCACCAGTCTCTTACACTGGTTTGACGCGATTTCAATTTGGCTATTAAGTTATCAAAATAAAGTTCTTTTTGTCTACGAATTATGTTAATAGTTTTGTTCCGGAATTTTCTTAAGTTTGCCCAATGAACTGGAAGATTTGATTTTTTCGCTTGTCTTTGAAGCCGGTTCCATTTCCTAATGGCTCTACGGATAACACCATTCATCCACGGAGGGTCGGTCTTTCGTACTGTTATTATTTTGTTAGGAATTGATTCACCTGCTGCTTGTAATATTAAATTTGAGAATGACTCGCATAAATCATCTAAGCTATTTCCAGAATTAATAAGTTCATCCCAGTCGACACGCTGCAATTTTTCACGATATTGATTATAGTTTCCACGATCATATAACCATATTGTCTGTCCTTCGATTTACGGATTCTTATTACCCCTTTCGTATCTTAGATTTACGGATTCTGATTACCCCTTTGGTATCTTAGATTTACGGATTCTGATTACCCCTTTGGTATCTTAGATATACGGATTCTGATTACCCCTTTGGTATCTTAGATATACGGATTCTGATTACCCCTTTGGTATCTTAGATTTACGGATTCTGATTACCCCTTTGGTATCTTAGATTTACGGATTCTGATTACCCCTTTGGTATCTTAGATATACGGATTCTGATTACCCCTTTGGTATCTTCAAACTCTACTTCAAATAAATGTATACATTTTAATAGAATTAAGTTTTAGATTATATACTTTTATTGGTTAAAAAAAAACAACAACCAAGCAATCCCTTTTCTCAGTGAAAGAGGGCAGAATTATCATAATAATTTAAACAGGCTGCAGGGGTCCGTTGTTGAACTTGTGATTAAGCTAATCATATGATTAGTGATAATTACATGATTCAGTCCTAATCACATAATTAGCTAATTCAATAATTAAATATGATTAGTTAATGCATTGATTAAATTTCAGTTCAGCAACAAAATTTAATCAGTGCATTAGCCAAGTATGTAATTTTGGTTAAAAATCTGGTTAGTTTAATCACAAGTTCAACAACGGATCCTGGAAGCTAGACAACATACCTATTTATCGAAACATGCCATAAAATATATGTTGTGTTTAAACATTGATAGACGATGGAGAATGACAACTACTATTTAACATTTTAATTGACTTTGAATTTTTGTATACACATGTTTTAGTAAAAACTTAAATATCAACTTTAGTTCGTACGACGCATTTCTGGAAAAACCTTCATCAGGTGACGCTTAAAACCCAAAAGATGGGAAAACCTTCATCAGGTGACGCTTAAACCCAAAAGATGGGAAAACCTTCATCAGGTGCGCTTAAACCCAAAAGATGGGAAAACCTTCATCAGGTACGCTTAAACCCAAAAGATGGGAAAACCTTCATCAGGTACGCTTAAACCCAAAAGATGGGAAAACCTTCATCAGGTACGCTTAAACCCAAAAGATGGGGAAACCTTCATCAGGTACGCTTAAACCCAAAAGATGGGAAAACCTTCATCAGGTGCGCTTAAACCCAAAAGATGGGAAAACCAATTGAAATCTGTGGGAGTAATAAAATCAAAGGCAAAATCGGCTACTGTCATCTTTACCTGAAAAGAGGGGGGGGGGGAGAATTGTAGTTTTACTAATAATTACATGATGTAGAAACCTGTAAGTTTCGATAATAAATATATCTAATAATAATCATTGTCAATGCCGAGGTACTGACTGCTGCACGGATGATACTCTCGGGGACAAATCGTCTACCAGCAGAGGTATCCTGTTTATAATATTGATATTTAATATAAAATGATATTTTCCTAAAATGTATTTATTTTTCGTTCTCAATCAATCAAATATAGAATATATATCCTTCGCTTGATATGATTGAAAACTCAAACGAAACGCGAATAAGGCTAAAATAAACGTTATTTTGTCAAATTGCTTGGTCAGGTTCAGAATATTTTTTTTCTAATAATCTACTAGACTACGGAAAAGGCCAAGCTTGTCAATGCAAATTATACTACTGTGTATAGACTTTTGTCAAGTATAACAGGTACCATGCATGGAGTATGAGAAAATTACCTTTCACACTCCCTCGTTTCGTCACCATTTGGTTTTGCTCTTTTGTGTGGGTTTCATGTTGTCCAACCTGTTGATATCATCCTTCACTACTGTGTGCATGGCTGCATTGATGTAAATACCACACAGGCAATATGTCAAATTGAATAACTAGATGTACCAAAGTTTACGGAGAATTCTCCATATGTTTAGTGTGTCTACAAAGGTCATGATCACATCAACACAGCTGTATCCAAGTTCGACGAGTTTCTTTATTCAATTATAGAGGGAATATCGGTATATATACCAAATAACGGGAATCTAAAATAATTAGATATATATTCTTCCTGATGTACTATGATGTTTTTGTAATATTTATTATTATTATTATTATTATTATTATTATTGCTATTAAAACCAACTTACCTATATCCATCTTTCAAGATCTGTTTTAAAACTTCCTTAAATAGTCCTGCTAATTTTGCATGGAAATGGTATTTTTCCTAATAACTTTGGGTGTCAATTACTCTCATCCTTGAATATATCACTTATTGTGAGAAAAACCAAGCTTCCATAACAAATGTTTTTAATCACAGTATCAAATATAGTTTAAGTACTCTTATTCAAAAATATGTCTTACAAAACTTTTCAGGGGAGGTAACTAATTTATTTTAAAATGAAATACATAAATCGTAGAAAGAGGCAAAATGGATATCCCAAACCCACAAATACATGACCTCTGACCCCAAACCCACAAATACATGACCCCTCACTTTCCTCACTTGGTACTGACACCTCATCAGTATCGGAATTAAGAGAGTTTTATGGGTCCAACCTTGTTGTTAAAGGTCCTGCGAGCAGACAAATTTACAAACAATAAATCATAAAAGACAATGGCTTCCGAATGGCTCTACCGGTATGTACAGATGTATGGACTGCTACAAGGAAAATTGATAGGATGGGAATATCTTATCTTTGTAATGGTCCATGATTTAATGTTAAGACTTAGTGACTTCACTAAGTATACGTATGCCTTTCATGATATAACAAAAAATTAAGCATTTTCATTTTTATATAGAACGGGGAACAACTCTATATATGTGTGTGTGCAAGGATAAACTTTAAATCGACATATAAAACATTTGATTTTATCTGCATTTGCTTAAAAAATATATGGGAACTCACTCATTTACTGATCTGACTATTATCAATATAGATAAACGATAGAATAACACTAACTTATCTCCAACCTTGTATTACCTACGTCATAAATTGTTCTGTTCTCTCATAGATCATACACGTTTTGTTCTATAATTGATTGGAATTATCTCTCTATCTGTTGAATCAGAAAAGTATTGTGTGGCTAGACATAATTGGGTTTGTAACAAGATTAACACGGCTGGTGTCACTAGTGGAACAGAAGTTGCTTCACCTTCCAGAGCACCTGAATTCACCCCGTGTTATTTGTGGGAATCGTGTAGCTCAATGTTTAGTTTTCTGTGTAATGTTTTGTAGATCGTTGTTCGTCCTTTTGGCCAGTATATTGCCTGTCTGTTTTCGACATACGGCTTCTGATTACCTCTCTGGTATCTTAGATATACGACTTCTGATTACCTCTCTGGTATCTTAGATATACGGCTTCTGATTACCTCTCTAGTATCTTAGATATACGGCTTCTGATTACCTCTCTGGTATCTTAGATATACGACTTCTGATTACCTCTCTGGTATCTTAGATATACGACTTCTGATTACCTCTCTGATATCTTAGATATACGGCTTCTGATTACCTCTCTGGTATCTTAGATTTACGACGTCTGATTACCTCTCTGGTATCTTAGATATACGGCTTCTGATTACCTCTCTGGTATCTTAGATATACGGCTTCTGAATACCTCTCTGGTATCTTAGATATACGACTTCTGAATACCTCTCTGGTATCTTAGATATACGACTTCTGATTACCTCTCTGGTATCTTAGATATACGTCTTCTGATTACCTCTCTGGTATCTTAGATATACGTCTTCTGATTACCTCTCTGGTATCTTAGATATACGGCTTCTGATTACCTCTTTGGTATCTTCAAACTTTTATTGGATCATGATGCCACTTTGTTCTCATTATACTAAATAAAGAGCTGTATATTGAAAGGTCATTAGATATAGTCTATGTTAGTCTACCCTTTTCAGCTAGTTGTATTACTTTCGGATAATTAAGAATGAAGAAATGTTCTTCGTAAACAAGCTCAAAGACTAACAACAGACATCTTCATACATGTAGAATATCGAGGACTTTTGATCTTCTGGACGACTCAGCCATCCTGTCTATATGTTAAAGTTTCAGTTTCATTCTTCATCATATTAAGATGAAATTCTGTAATTTTTTGCAACAAATGGCTGACAAAGTTTGTAATCAATGACAATATTCCTGAGCTTCTTGTTCATAACGCAACACCCAATGTGTGTATCATTTAAATATTTAAACCTGAAGGACGTGTGTCGAATCGTTTTCTGAAAACTTTATCGTATTCAACGAGTCTCAATAAGACGAATCTTCATATACTTCATTACAATGCAAACATTTGACGTGTGAATGGTTGCTTCTGTTAACTTGACGACAATCGGTCTTATTTACAAAGAAGCAATAACTCACGAGTGGAATAGTCTAATCTGCGTCTGGATGCTGTCTGAATATTGCGTTTCTTTATAGCTACAAGAAAATATTGAAGATGCCAATTGGTAATCAGAAGCCGTAAATCGAAGGACATACAATACAAGGGCCATAAGAAAAAAGAACAAAAATCTACAAAATATTACCCAGAGTTTTAAAGCTCGAGCAACATGAACACTACTAAACCGGTGGGTAAACCCAGGTGCTCCGGAAGGGTTGGTAAGCAGTTCCTGCTCTACGTGTGTCACCCGTCGTGTTACTCATTACAAACCCGGTGATAAGTCATGAATGATTAAAAGACTGGATTAGGATTATGACAAATGGAACATAACAAGAGTAATAACAAAATTACCGAACACAGAGCAATCTTCCAAAGGGAAAGTCAACACTCATAAATCAATAAACAGACAAAATCAGTCAACAACCGGGAAACTGGGAAACCGCAATGGCCCTGACTTGGTACAGGCATTTCTAAAGAAATGGTGGATTGAATCAGATTTTACGGCGCCAACCTCTCGCTTCCATTACGGTTCAAAGGTTCCGGTTGTCACTATAACAGCATTTATAACAATACTGGAACAAAATAGGTAAAATAGTAGTCAAACAGTACTAAATTCAGTAGTCATATGTGACACAGAAACTACGTAATAGACAACCAAGTCATTGGGCGACCGTAAAACTTTCGAGGTGTTGACTACAACTTAACCACAACAGTTCTTTTATACTGGGCAAAGTGTAGATCAACAAATTCCCCTATTCTCTTATTTCATTATCATCGAAATATTAATACCCCGGAAACTTCTTTAGTACTTCCTATGACGTCAGTGGTTCGTCTGTAGTCGGCTTTTCTTTCTTCCATTTTAGTACCTCGTCCATAATGGCATTCTATCTCTTCAATTA
Source organism: Gigantidas platifrons (assembly GCA_002080005.1). Taxonomy (NCBI): domain Eukaryota; kingdom Metazoa; phylum Mollusca; class Bivalvia; order Mytilida; family Modiolidae; genus Gigantidas; species Gigantidas platifrons. The sequence goes on from MJUT01030289.1 coordinate 1,241,855, forward strand.
AGAACGACGTCGTAAACTTCATATTGTTCATCATTATGGTGATTATCCATCAAGAGAAAGTCGATTTCTATATCCTGAGAAGATGGCAATTTGAGAACCATATTCCTTTATTCTATTATCTAGATATTGGCATTAAGAGAGGTCTGGGAAATAGTAACAATTAGATGGGATGATAAACTTCAATATATGATGAATTAAATAATAAATGGTGGATTCGTAAATGATTCCACAAGCTTTTTTGTGGGACCCTTGCCATTTAGTTTTAATACTAAAGGTCAATGGAATTTCAATAGAATTTTGTTATTTTCTTTACATAGATTTCTAAAGACAGAAAAATACAACTAGTTGTCACTTATGCTCTATATTTAGAATTTTAAATAAAGCTGAGGATTACAAAAAGAACTATCGTTCTCAACTGTTCTTTATTGAATATTAGTGACATTAAGAGCTTTTCGTGCGTTTTATAAATTTTATAACAACATTATCAACTGTATTGGGCGACAATAAGCTTTAATATGGCTTTAAATTCGTTGACTATAAAGTCAGTTATGATGTGTAATTTGGGTGTTTCATAAGAATTTTTTAGGAAATTTTAGCTTTAACTTCGAATTATTAATGTTGTATATAACAACCATTGTTTTAGTATTGAACACGTAGATATCATCACATTTGTTTAATTATGAAATGTCTATTTGTGAAACTATTTATGATGGTACCAGGTAAAATCCATCAGATTTTCCATTTGAAGTTTTTACACACAAAAAAAGGACTTAAAGTAATAATTGTTTGCATCATATACTTGTATAGTTTCAGTCAATGTTTTATAGTCATTACCATATTATCTTTGCATATTCAGTCAACTCAACAATAAAACAGTGATTTCACCAACTCGAAACAAGAATAATAAAAGGCCGTTGGCCACTGGTCCCCCGACGCCAAGATTATATTGTAAGATTAAATTTTGAAACTACTGTAAACTAGAGATTCAGGTGAGCCTGTATCACTCACCTGACTTAAATCATTCTGAAAGGGGACCACCCAAGGACCATTTTGAAGTTAAACAAACGGGGAGTAACTCTGGTTAGATTTGTCGAAAAATCATCATTATCGAACTTGACCTAGATATTCATGAGATACACTTACATACCAAACCTAGTTTCAATCTGAATTTTTGTTCACAAGTTATAATTTGGAAACCAAAAAATTAGCAATTTTGAAGTATAAACAGGGATGTAACTCTGGTAAGATTTGTCGAAAAATGATCGCTATCGAACATGACCTAGATATTCATGAGATACACTTACATACCAACCTAGTTTCAATCTGACTATTTGTTCCCAAGTTATCATCTGGAAACCAAATATTTGGCAATTTTGAGGTATAAAAAGGAGCACAACTCTAGTAAAAATTGTCGAAAAATTGTCATTATCGAACTTGACCTAGATATTCATAAGATACACTTACATGCCAAACCTAGCTTCAATCTGATTTTTCATTCACAAGTCATCATCTGGAAACCAATTCGGGACATACGGACAAAGTATAAAAAGGGATGTAACTCTGGTAAGATTTGTCGAAAAATGATCGCTATCGAACTTGCCCTAGATATTCATGAGATACACTTACATACCAAACCTAGTTTCAATCTGACTATTTGTTCCTAAGTTATCATCTGGAAACCAAATATTTAGCAATTTTGAGGTATAAAAAGGGGGCACAACTCTAGTAAAAATTGTAGAAAAATTGTCACTATCAAACTTGACCTAGATATTCATAAGATACACTTACATGCCAAACCTAGCTTCAATCTGACGTTTCATTCACAAGTTATCATCTGGAAACCAAACACACGGACGGACGGACGGACGGACGGACACACGGACGACACCCATTTTTATAGTCCCCTTCGACGAAGCGTCCGGGGACAAAAACAAAACAGAAATCGGTGAAATCCAGTTCCGGGCTTGTGACAACCAAAATAATATTAATAACCAAAAATAGTGTATAATCGTGTACATTTGATTTCGTCATACTTTTATTGGGTATTTTATATTTTAAAAAATCTCTAACAACATTTTAAATTAGTTAAATCCATCCTGAACTAGATCATGCGATTACAATATTTATCACTATAAACTTGTTTAATATTTGGACCACTTTAACTGAAAAATGCTAATTAAACTCCAGAATATGTGTAGATTAAATAAGATATGGAGGTAAATATCGATAATGAAATGGCTTTTAAATTAAAATATCTTACATGTCTATAACAAAGGAACTATAAAGCATACCCTTAATCAATATGCAAACTGTAAAGAAAAGTTTATATTACTGAAGGGAAAAGTTTTGTACCTATTATGTGCTATACATAAACTTTCGTTTGTATATCACAACTATTTCTTACTGATTGCAATGTTTTTGCTGAGAGTAGTGCGTTTTTGAAATAATCGTCGTTTGAAGAAATAAATACAAGATGGATGGTACTCTAGCGATGTCCTTTCCACCTCTACTATGTAGAGACAGATATCCTAAATGGCTTCAACAATTAGATGTTGTGAGTAGATTTTTACTTTGATGTATTCTGTTTTTACTTTTAAATTGCATATCTAGACCTTATTACATTAATGAAAATTAATTGAGACAAGGAAGGAAGCTGCATGACTTGAAACGGATCAGAAAATACATTTTTAAAGAAGATGTTGTTTATTATATATATATATATTATTTGGATACCAGCCCTTTACAACGGGGGCAACCACTGTCGGGGTAACAGTGGCTGCGTCCTTATAGCTATGTACAATGCAATATAAAAACATAATTGATACATTAATGAGTACAATAATAGTGAATAAGAGTTACTGTCAACTGTATTAAAACAATTCATGTATCAAGCACTACTTAAGAAATATTTTCTCCATTAAAATGTAAAAATACAAGCACTGTATCATAAAACAGTATACTGCACTACATTATAGTATTCTAAAATAATGTAATATTAAAAGTACAATTTGCCATTAGTTTGATGACTTGAATTGAAGAAAATAAAACAGTATTTTACCATTAAATAGTAAAAATATTCAATCAAACAACAGAATCATACGTTTCTCGGCTACATTCTACATTTATAAATTCATAAATTACAACACACTGTTTAAATCATTATAACTTCTAGTTCTCTAAAACATTTTTTCTCACATTAAAAGCTTTTACAAGATACAGTTTTGTTAAAAATCCAGTTCTTTACCAATTTCTGCACTGATATCATATCCATAGTCGCCAAACATCAATAAAAGCTTATAGTATGACGAAAAGAGATGCATCAAGTTGTCTTTTACGTACAAGAAACATGCCATTTTGCATGAGACGACCGTTTACAGCCTTCGTCGGTGCTATTGTGTATATTATTCGTTTAAAAAATGCACAACAAATGGTCTGATGGATTGTATTCCACGTGACCACATGAAGTGAAATTGAACTTTTGACACAGGAAGACATGTATTTTTAATTAATGTGTTATTTCAATCCATTTTTCGTTTCAGTCATCGAGTCGATACTTATAAATATATACTTAATACACATTTGTGTTAAAGGCATGACAATGAATGCTAAATGCACATTTGTTTTAAAAGTTAGGAACGTTCTGGTTATGTAAAAATTCAGAAGACAGTATTTTGCCATTCAGCATTTTTGCATTGCACATTTATCATGCATATAGTCGTGCATCTCTTGTCAATATATAAGCCAAATTTGAGCTGGGCATCAATATCGACAGCGTCCTTATCTTCCATGTTGAGCTGGGCATATCAATATCGACAGCGTCCTTATCTTCCATGTTGAGCTGGGCATCAATATCGACAGCGTCCTTATCTTCCATGTTGAGCTGGGCATCAATATCGACAGCGTCCCTATCTTCCATGTTGAGCTGGGCATCAATATCGACAGCGTCCTTATCTTCCATGTTGAGCTGGGCATCAATATCGACAGCGTCCTTATCTTCCATGTTGAGCTGGGCATTAATATCGACAGCGTCCTTATCTTCCATGTTGAGCTGGGCATCAATATCGACAGCGTCCTTATCTTCCATGTTGAGCTGGGCAACAATATCGACAGCGTCCTTATCTTCCATGTTGAGCTGGGCATATCAATATCGACAGCGTCCTTGTCTTCCATGTTGAGCTGGGCATCAATATTGACAGCGTCCTTATCTTCCATGTTGAGCTGGGCATATCAATATTGACAGCGTCCTTATCTTCCATGTTGAGCTGGGCATCAATATCGACAGCGTCCTTATCTTCCATGTTGACCTGGGCATCAATATCGACAGCGTCCTTATCTTCCATGTTGAGCTGGGCATCAATATCGACAGCGTCCTTATCTTCCATGTTGAGCTGGGCATATCAATATCGACAGCGTCCTTATCTTCCATGTTGAGCTGGGCATCAATATCGACAGCGTCCTTATCTTCTATGTTGAGCTGGGCATCAATATCGACAACGTCCTTATCTTCCATGTTGAGCTGGGCATCAATATCGACAGCGTCCTTATCTTCCATGTTGAGCTGGGCATCAATATCGACAGCGTCCTTATTTTCCATGTTGAGCTGGGCATCAATATCGACAGCGTCCTTATCTTCCATGTTGAGCTGGGCATCAATATCGACAGCGTCCTTATCTTCCATGTTGAGCTGGGCATCAATATCGACAACGTCCTTATCTTCCATGTTGGGCTGGGCATCAATATCGACAGCGTCCTTATCTTACATGTTGAGCTGGGCATATCAATATCGACAGCGTCCTTATCTTACATGTTGCTCCTCTGTTTAGTTTCACTTGTGTTTTTTGTTTTGTTTTGTTTTGTTTTGTTTTGTTTTTTTTTTGGTGTGATTGTCTTCGTTCTCTGTCATGTTTTCGTGTGGCCATATTTCCACATTAAAAATCCATAGAAACAAAGGCGGATTATCAAGACTCGCTTTAAACCAAGTGGGACATGATTGCTTCAATTACTAATTAGAATATGTTTGGATTTGCTTTGCTATCATAATATCATACTATGCAATAGTTATGTGCATAAACCTAAACGTTTGAATAAACACAATAGCGAGTACCATTCCTATTTTATTATATTGTCTGAGAGTAAAATTATTTTATTTTTCGGACGCTTGGCAAATGCTTTAGAGATTTTCTACCGTATTTAATTACTTCATGCCTATGTGTGAGTAGTACCTTTCATTGTGTAAATGTTAGTAATTGAAGCCCTTTTTGTATAGAGGAAGGTGTATCATGCCACTTCTTATCAGATTAAAAACAAATAAAGAAATGGGTTTTAAAAGATGTATATGAATCATAACGGGAGATCTTTGAAATTACCTACTTGATTTTTTCAGAAATTACAGTTCATTAAATTCGAAATTAAATATCGATTTTAATCTGTTTCGGTATTTTTTATTTTATCTAGTAGTATTAAGTTTGTAATGATTGACATCCATATAATTAAAATTGACCGAATTAGTTGACATTGCATAAGCACCATTTACCATTACTATGAAGTATCCGACTGGCTAAGGTCGTGGACTTGTGCCCACAAGCCTGGGTTCGATGCCCATTTCCTACTTGTCGTAAACACTTCCCGGTCCTTTCCTTATTCATGATTGATCTGTATCACCGGGTTTGTAACTAGATTAACACGACGGGTGCCACTTGTGGAGCAGGAACTTCCTACCCTTCCGGAGCACCTGAGTTCACCTCGGTTTTCAGTGGGGTTCGTGTTACTCGATCTTTAGTTTGATGTGTATGTATTGTAGATCGTTGGTTGTCCTTTGGTCATTTTTCTCTTGGCCATTGTGTTGTCTGTTCTTTGATTTACAGATTCTGATTACCACTTTGGTATCTCTTGGCCATTGTGTTGTCTGTTCTTTGATTTACAGATTCTGATTACCACTTTGGTATCTCTTGGC
>MJUT01030289.1:1258406-1268567 GCA_002080005.1 Gigantidas platifrons
TTGTAGTTAACTGTTACGGAATGTCTATATCACAGATGACCACGGATATCCTCCGTCGTTGTAGTTAACTGTTATGGAATGTCTATATCACAGATGACCACGGATATCCTCCGTCGTTGTAGTTAACTGTTACGGAATGTCTATATCACAGATGACCACGGATATCCTCCGTCGTTGTAGTTAAAATTCATCACTCGTTCGTCTTTCATGACTTTTCAACAAAAATACCTTGTTACTGAGTTTTTAACGAGTTACGTGACGGGTACCACTAATGGAACAGGAGCTACTTACCAGTCTGAAGCACATGAATTAATCCTGGATTTTTTGGGGGGAACATATTGGTCAATGTTTAGTTTTCTGTGTATTGCTTTGTGATAGATGTACAAAAATGTACTAAGATATTGGAGATAGTGTACATGTTGATAGGTAGTTTCTCATGCACTGTAGTATATGCCTATGATGATTGTTTTGTATGTAATGCGTTAGATTGGATTGTTGTGTGTTACTGTTTATTAAGGGTAACGCCTTTCTACTTGTTTTAAATACGTGATACATTACTAAGACAAATCCAGTTGCCAACTTGACTTTAAATGAAAAATAGTTTATATGTCAGTAACGGAACAATGTATATAGATTTATCACGAGTTTATTTGCTACTGTGTAACTTTAAACATTGAAATCAATACAAGGAAGAGGTCGTTTTTTAATTTATTTCAATATCGTTCAACACCTCTTACAAGTTGGATAAACAGATTTTGATTTACAGAAAATATATAAACCTTTAAGGATTATGTTTCCCGACAATAATTTAGTTTTAAAGTCTTTATATTTAAACATTTATTGGGAGAAAAGTTTACAGTTTAAATCTTCAATCAATATTCTTTTTAACGTTGTATCAGGTTTATTTGTAATTGTTCTTTGTAGAGTTAATACTTAAGTCAATAGTAGACGCTTCATATTTGTTCACCACTAAGGAAAACGCCCAATACGGAAATATTTCATGATGTGTGCTTTTTCGCTGCATAAAGTTCACCAAGGCTATCATTCAATTATTTTGACGGTGAATTCTACGACCCTGAAGTATAAAACAGTAGAATCGAGTGGTGAGCGGGAAAACATTAGCTCATTAAAATTGGCAGTAATATTATAAAGTAAATACTGATTAAGAAATAACTCATGGAAGCCAGAATGTGTTTTGAGTTTTAACATGGGTTGGCGGATATTAGTATTTTATTTCGATTCTGAAATGTCCAAGAGTACAAATACGGTAGTATACTTTGATTGAAAGGCGGTAATTATATTTACGTTTGCGGACAATGTCGCACACAATATATGCTGCCAAATTCGAGCAGACGATAATTCATCAACAGGTACATTTACGGCGGGAAAGTCAGTCACATGAACCGGCGCATGTGCTAATGAGATTATACCCAATCGATAATTCGCTCGTTTGTTTACAAAGCGAAAGTAGGACGTCATGTTAGAATAGAGGATAATTCACACTAGTTCCACCTATATTTGACTGTAGATTTAAATCTAGATATATGCTATGTCAAAATTTAGTTATATACAGGACCATATACATGTATTTTACTTACAAAAATGTATACTCGAAATTTTGTGTGATTTCAGCTTTAAACTGTTTTCTATATATATCTCTCGTCTTGTAATAATAATTCCATTCATAGTATAGGTCTCATTCTCGCAACATCCAGAAAACATGTAAACTACTGCATTTCATGACGAGAAGAAATTAAATGGTATTGTTAAAATGATAATTTTGATATTTCCTTGCAATAGAACAATACGCTGAACTGGATCACACAGCAACAGTCAGTCCACAGCAACAGTGGTATATCTCCATTTGGATAATATTTATTTTCGATTCCTACCGCTATTATATTATAAATATTGTAATAATTACTCTTGATGAGGGTGTTGGGCTATAATGCGGAAAACATAACCGTAGACCACAGTAAGCAACAGAGAGTGCCACACTTATTGACCTTCTTTGTAGGCGCATTGTAGCCGCGTTAGAAGGCTATATTGTCAGTCCTACCGAACTCTCCATACTTTTTCAGGGCCAGTCGTAAGTCGAACCCCGGTTATTCCATTTCTCTCTGGATGTTACGAGAACGAGACATATGAATAAAATAGCTAAATATGGTAAGTATAAACAATTAATGGTCACACTTCCATGTAAGCTATTTTTAAGTGGGAATAACAGATGTAATTATGAGATGCTGATCTAAGAATTATCAATCTATACTATTTATAATGCATCGATTTTTCCAAATTCAATAGGTAATTGATTGTCCTGTCTTTGAATTTTATAATTTATTCCCTCTGAAAGTTTTTTTTTAAGCTATTTCAGAATTACTCATGAATTAGCTATTAAGCTGAACAAGTAAATTAATTTGTTAACTACATATCTAGTTGTTATAATTGAATACATTAATTGAAAAATCCCCTTAATTAATCTAAAACATTTCCATGTTAGCAACCGAAATGCCCATACTAGCTTAATGGTTGTGCTGCACGCCAGTAAAACTAATTTGATGTTCGATATAACACCGAGGTAGAGAACATCCGAACATACTATTTATTACTTCAGATTACCTTTGCATTTTACAACACCTTTGAGATGAAGCTACAATAGAATTTCTCACCGATGTATTTAATTATTAAAATGTTGTAATTAATATTTGTCTATGTTTGTTGTTAAAAAAAAGATGCATTGTGTATTGAACGATTGTTCTAACAAACCCCATTCATACATTGATAAGTATTTATTCTACATGACACAGATGAAGTTCATTCAATGTTTAGACAAGATTTTTTGAATCTTTAAAAAATGAAATAATGTCTAATGCGTCATACGACTGTTGGGCACAGTGGGGGCGACGATTGCCAAGGAATTGGGTATGTAGATTTCATTTACTTTAAACTGCTATTGTAAGCTATAATGAGCTATATAATGTGAGGTCTGAAATGGCTGGAGGCCGTCGTGGTCGTGATCGTATGATAGTTGTGAGTTCGCATCCCGCTCAGGCGAGGTGTATTCGACACAACATTATGTGATAAAGTTTGTCATTGACTTGTGGCTGGTCGGTGGTTTTCTCAGATTTCCTCTACCAATAAAACTGACCGCCACGTTATAACTGAAATATTGTTGAAAGTGGCGTTAAACACCATAACCTTACACCCCCATGACATCTGAAATGGCTGAAGCTAAAATGAGTTAAGATGCGAGGTCTGAAACGGTTGAAACTATAACGAACTCGGATACCATACTTAAAGAACTAAAATGTTTTCTTGTTATTTCGTTTTGATTGAAGATCTAGACCAATGTTAATTTTTATTATTAGGTTAACAAATTATGTATAAAACTATTGATGATACAGCTTGTGAGATCATTTTACTAATGGCACAAATCTTCTAAGTTACTTCTCAATATACATTGTAAACAATTTCAATGTTTGCTTCCATCTAGTCCCTTTAGTTTCAAAGAATTCTGCCACTTGAAGCACGATGCATATTTTACCACTGTAAAACTACGGCAGTGTCTGCTTGTAAAAAACCAGTATATGTTTAGGAAGTTTGTTGCACTCATTTAAACATTAAATTCAGAGATTACTTTTACATGCTCAGTTTTTAAATGTATTACATGTATGTTGTAACCATGTGTACATTATTATTATTTTATTAAACATAATATAACTTATAGATATCACAAATTATAGTGTATAACTGGTGTTTAATTCTACTAAAAATATTCAAATATATACATAACGTGACAAAATCCAATTAAAAACCTTTAATTTATGTACCCAGTCAATTATAATTCAGAAAACTGTATGTAATTTAAATGAATTTAATAACAGGTACATTTTATGTTGTGCTTGTTACACTTTAAACTTGTTTAACAACTAAAAGTGGCAATAAAGAGATAAACCTATACTATAGGAATATGTCAAATTAAATGAAAGTATAAATGTCGGGTGGCCATCTTTTGACCTCATCTTGACACAAACAGCTTTAATTTAGGACAATATTGTAATTTCACTGATATTTCAGTCTGACAAATTAATCCTGGTAATTGTTAGGCTAAATTTAAGTGTGCATAGTGGGGTCCAACACATACTGGGTTGTCTTTTTGTTTTGTTTTACTTCGTCTTGTGTGCCATATATTGCCAGTTTCTCTGGATTGTCGTTTTTTGATTGCCTTCTGTATTCTCTAACGTTAATTTACATTCACAAATGTGTACCAGTCCAAAATAACAAATAATATGTAATCTTGGTTCTAATTGCCAATTTTTATCCAGTCATTTATATTTCAATCCTGTACTGGATCACTCGTTGCAACTCGGCAAAGTTCGTTCCTCTGTTTGGATGATAGAGCAGCGGATTCACCCGAAGTTTGCCGATTAGTGACGGATTTGATGAAATCTATTTCGCTTTTTTTATTTTTCAAAATATAAATCTGACGTTGTTTGTAAATTGCATATAAAGATATAAATCCTGTCAATACTTCGGTATCAACCTTGAATTGAGGTCATTTACCTTTTTCTAATAATCATTATGTTAATTTATCAAGGTATAACTTTTAATCACATTAACATTTACCAAATTAATCTCCTGACTCCTTGTATAGACCAACGTATACAAAATAAAACCATTAACATCATAAATCAACTGGGTAAGTCGTAGATAGATTCCTTTATCAATATTAGTTTTTCATAATCAATCATTTTCCTCAATAATGTATCTATTCTAGAAGGATTTTTCAGTGGACATAATTATATCAGTTTCAATTGTATGAAATAAACTAGAAAATACCAACGTAAATATTTACTTCTGCACAAGTTGTTTGTTCTTGTATTAGTCCACGACGATAAAGTCAAACTATGGTCGAATACAATGTTGATTTTTTTTCATTCTTTACGGGTTGATAAAAGAAAAGTCAGTTCTGAGTCAAAAATATAATGTTAAAATGGTCGATTTACATTTTATAAAGGTTAGTTATTTTTATTATTAAAAAAATAATTATTTGAAATTATTTCTACGTTTTGAAGAAGAACCGATATTTTTATAACATATTTCATATCTTTAATTTATTTAGTTCGAGAAATTTTCAGTACTAATTGTAGCTCCGGTCGTTACAAAGTCCTCACTTTTTATCTGCGTTAGGTCAATTTAACATGCTTGTATTATTGATGTCTACATAATCTTCAACTTGATGATAACGGTCAGTGTTTGGTAGGAGTATGTACATACATATTTCATATGAATAATTGCTTTATTTACTCAACCTCTACAAAATACACGGCTATTAATGCTAAAGAGAAGCAAATGAAATCAGAATGTGTCTTATAGAGGTGACTGACTTTTACCCCTTAGAGAGCTTATACTGGTATTATAAATATCCGGTTCATCGTACAATCTAATCAAACCTATATCAAAATGCAGAATTTATAGCCTCCATTTCTGGGAAAGAATATTTCAGTATTGATGAAAGTTATGTATATTGCTTGTATTGAAAAGTACCAGTGGGATCAAACCATGGAAATTTACTTGCTTTTGACCTATCAACAACAGAAAAGACCATGACTTCACATATGACTCTTGTTATCTGCTAGTGTAATGACTACAGATCTTTGGACTTCTTTTATTGACAAAAAAAATGTAGATCTCAAATTTAGTGCACACGACAAAGTAATCATCAGGAGAAATCAAGGCCAAAATATTTGAAAGGTCTTTGGAAGCAAGAAGATCAAAGTGTCTAAACATGACAGCCAAAATCGACTAAGCTCCTCTATTTGTTTAACTTAAATTGCGCAATTTCAAGTTTTAAAATTTAGTCAATTATCAGAGTGCCAAATTGTTACCGTAACATTTCGATTAAAGAACCACCTACAACATAAATGAGCGACAAATCCTTTAGCAGATGTAACATTTCGATTAAAGAACCACCTACAACATAAATGAGCGACAAATCCCTTAGTAGATGTAACATTTAGATTAAAGAACCACCTACAACATAAATGAGCGACAAATCCCTTAGTAGATGTAACATTTAGATTAAAGAACCACCTACAACATAAATGAGCGACAAATCCCTTAGTAGATGTAACATTTAGATTAAAGAACCACCTACAACATAAATGAGCGACAAATCCTTTAGCAGATGTAACATTTAGATTAAAGAACCACCTACAACATAAATGAGCGACAAATCCCTTAGTAGATGTAACATTTAACGACAAATCCCTTAGTAGATGTAACATTTCACGACAAATCCCTTAGCAGATGTAACATTTAACGACAAATCCCTTAGTAGATGTAACATTTCTCTGTCAACGAACAAAAATATATCTCTACGTCTGTTAAAGCTAGACATTTTGGGATTCAAAATATCTGAGTAATTATCATTCGTATTTATTGAGTATGCATCGTTTGGTGATATTGAATTGACTTGTAATGCTGTTGTTACACATATCATCACACAGTGCACTTTTGAGAAACATGTGACCAGAAGAATAATAATCAACTATTCACTGAGTTTGCAAAAGGTTATCCTTGCAATAAAAAATATATACAAAAGTTTTCCAGGATATGTTTCATTATTGCACGTGACAGTTGTTGTTCTTCTTATTGCAGAAATACTAGTATATGACTGCAAGATATTTTTCATAAGATAATTGGTGTGAGTCTTCCAGGATATTTGTTGTGGTTAAAATTCAAATATGATTAGATCCAATTGTTTCATGCTCTAGATTTTGTTGTTTTGATTACAGACATGTTTACTTGTAAGGTACTTTCCCAAAAGGAATACGTCTGAGAGTCTTCAAGACTATTTACCAAAATTTGAATTCAGATATTCAGAAGCCCAATTGTTTCTTCATTTTCTGTAGTTCAGACTCTTGCAGACAACATAACGAAGAGTATTCGATGGTATTATCATTTCTTAAAACAAAACTTTAGACGAATCTCGTTGCGATGTTTATTTTCATAATGATTATATATTCCTTTCTTGTAGACACCAAATGGTCTCCAGATTGGACCAATACGTGTACCAGTGGCCCAAACATATGGTATGTATGATTAAATTATCGTCACAATAATATAACAAAACTATTCCGATGGGCGATTCGCAATTTTTAAATACAGGAAATTTGACAGTTTTTGGATATCCTTCAAAATCAAATAATATCAGTATACGCTTTTATAATATAGTACCCGATATGTAGTTCATTTGATTAGAGTTGTCGTCCCTATTCCTGCAGCACTGAGCCCTGCTACTAACCCATATCTGTTTATCTATCGTCTTGATAACCGTTTTACACAATCTTCTTAACCCAAACAAAGTAGGAAAAATATGTCTGTCTATAAAATTATTAATTGGTGCTCATTCCATTCCTACGAATAAAGCTGCCGTTGGCATGTTCATATTAGTGTTTAGAATCAACTTGGTGGTCTTATATTGTCACGATTCTAATGCTACTACAATTGCGTTGGAAAATGGTACCAAACTGCACAGCATTAAGTAATTGATGGACGAATAACAAGAGTTCCATAGCGCATCGTAAAGAAAAAAATACAATTAGAGGAACCGTGTTGAACTAGCAGTTTTATAAAATAATTATACTTCCACTCAAAGTTGTCTTTGAGATAACAATTAATGTGGTAGCTACAACTAAGAGATCTGGAAAAAGTCACACCAAGATAAATATATTCATTGTCTTCTTTTAAAACATCTCAACCCAACAAAAATTCTATATTTTGATCAATGTGTTTGCCTATTACTTCAATATGTTTGTATTAAACTTACGATGCTACTTTTTAACGAATCTAATAAGGCTAGCAAATCTGTTTCTGATTTTTCTAGAAGGACATTGTCATCAAGAAACAGTAGACAATTAATGACTTGACACGTTCAGCACCCATATTTCTGTTTTGTAGCATAGTGACTTTATCGTTCATCAGAACAGAGAAAAGAGTAGAGGTCAGGACAGATCCTTACTTTACACCAGACTTGAGAGAAAATTTCGTTTTCAAAGTCACCAAAATAGAACATATTTGAGACATAACTGTAAAGTGATCTATGCAGCGTCCAACACTTGCCTTGTATTCCACTATGCCACGCCAACCTCGATCGAATGCTTTCTATAATGCACGGAATACAAGATAAGTTTTAACGATTTTTAGACTTACGAACTGATTACATCCCATGATATGTCATCGATCCCTCTGTCTTTCCTAAAGGCCCTTTGAGTGTTTAGAATCAGCAATATAGGTCAAAATAAAATGCAATGTTTTTAACTCATGGATTTGTTTTAAAGTAAGACAATTAAATATTTAGGCAAGTACTGGATTTTAATTTTATAAAGTAGGATACGAGAAATAGTGGGTACTATATTATAATAGCTGTCAGGTAAGATACGTTTTCTTTAAATGTTGAACCCGCTCGATGGAATATATAAAGTTGAAAATATTTAAAGAGATAAGCAAGACAATGTATTGATACAAAGCCATTTCGAGCCATCTAAGACTATATATGTGTAAAACTATGTAAAATTAGTTGCCAGAGCTTGAACAAGATAAAATAATGAAAAATCTTAAAATCCCTAGAATTCATTATATTAAGGGAGTTTTTCGTTGTTGTGTAAATTGGCATCACAAACACATAAATAAATAGCCATAATTATTTGTAAATTTGATCCTTTGAATAAGGTCTTGAAATATAAATAAATAATGGTGTTTTAGAACATGTTTGGAGTTGATATACATTTGAAGCATTTCTTGATGAATTTACCACAGATTTTAGTGAATATCAAAACCATGCAGGTGTGGAGTGTATTTGAAAGTTAATACATGTACACTAACTGTTCTCTCGTTACCATATACATTCTAGCAAAACATAGTCAGATAATACATATTAGAATCTCAAAATAACTCTAAAACTAAAAGTCACTCTCAAGAATAATCCTGTAAACACTGACATTTCGAGAAAAAAATATATAACGGGAGACCATAAAATTAGTCTTGTTGAATCTTCGGATGTTGATGCATGCATAACACACTTATCCCATGGCTTACATGTGAGTATAGTATATTGAACAATTGGACAACGAAATGAAGTGTTATGTCCATACACATAGGTGTTCGAGCTATAAAAATGAGGATGGTATTACAGAATAATATAAAGTAAATGCTGTTATTGTATATATAGACATTTTTAGATTTTTAAATAGTATGTAAATAACAAACCATTTTGTATCTAGGTCCTATTCGAGCAGTCCGGGGCATCAAATTGTGCTCACCATCAAGAGCTTTAATGACCTACGATAACCGAGAGTCTCCACCATCTCCACCTAATAGTCTCGGTAACAGCCATTTTGTTTTTATTTGCATGAAAAAGTAATCATGGCTTACTGTAGATTAACAAATACATTTTAGTTAGACATTACATTGACACCAATTTAGTATAACAATTACACAATAGTAGTTTTCCTAACGTAATGAAAACTAATCAAAACCAAACAATGAAAGGAAATGCCAATGTAGATGTCCAGCAGAGAGTGGTGGTTTGTCTGACTAACCCTTCCGGAGCACCTGAGTTCACCCCAGGTTTTTTGTGAGGTTCGTGTTATTCGATCTTTAGTTTTATATGAATGTTTTGTAGATCGTTGTTTGGCCTTTTGTCATTTTTCTTTTGGCCATTGTGTTGTCTGTCCTTCTTCGATTTACTTATTCTGATTACCCCTTTGGTATCTCTTGGCCATTGTGTTGTCTGTCCTTCTTCGATTTACTTATTCTGATTACCCCTTTGGTATCTTCAAACTTTTCATAGTGAGTATTTTGTGTTGTATTTTGTTATAAGAGTTAATGTTAAGACAATGTTGGAACATTCTGTCGATGGTCATCCCCTCAGTAGTCAGTGTTGCTTCGGCTCTGACGTTTATTAGATCTATTTATGTTTGAAATTTGCAGTACCTAAATAATGAAATTCCCAATAAAACGTCTGTGAGTCTCCCTCAGACATATGTGACATTATAGTCTCCCTCAGACATATGTGACATTATAGTCTCCCTCAGACATATGTGACATTATAGTCTCCCTCAGACATATGTGACATTATAGTCTCCCTCAGACATATGT
>MJUT01030289.1:1270099-1311762 GCA_002080005.1 Gigantidas platifrons
TAGTCTCCCTCAGACATATGTGACATTATAGTCTCCCTCAGACATATGTGACATTATAGTCTCCCTCAGACATATGTGACATTATAGTCTCCCTCAGACATATGTGACATTATAGTCTCCCTCAGACATATGTGACATTATCTCCCTCAGACATATGTGACATTATAGTCTCCCTCAGACATATGTGACATTATAGTCTCCCTCAGACATATGTGACATTATAGTCTCCCTCAGACATATGTGACATTATAGTCTCCCTCAGACATATGTGACATTATAGTCTCCCTCAGACATATGTGACATTATAGTCACCCTCAGACATACTAGTATGTGATATTATAGTCTCCCTCAGACATATGTGACATTATAGTCTCCCTCAGACATATGTGACATTATAGTCTCCCTCAGACATATGTGACATTATAGTCGATTTTGAACTTTGCTTCACTTGCTCCTAAAGACTTTTAAATTATTTGGCTGTCCAACATTTTAGTTCATTCCTGGTGTTTGGTGGGAATCGTGTTTCTCATAACTTCTGAACTGTGTTTTTGTTCTGTATATCTTCGGTCTGTATCATGCACCCAATGTTACTTGTCTCAATGGATTGTTCATTCTTGTATATTCACTATGGCTGTACCTGATGAAAGTTATTCAAGAAAACCGTCGTGCGCACTAAATTATATATCTACGTTATTAATTACTATCACTGGATCGGTATCTTTGTTGGTGGACTATTAATCCCCGGGGTATCATCCACCCAGTAGTCAGCGCTTCGGCGTTAGATTTATTAGATATATCTATGCTTGATACTTACAGTTTCCCAATAATGTAATATATTAAAACAAATGTCAATCTGCCTCGGGCTTAGGTAACCGATGCTGACTATCCTGTTAGGTCCTTTAATTTACTTGCTCCGAAAGACTTTCACATTATTTGACTTTCCAATCTTTTACCTTTGAGCGTACCTGATAAAAGGTTAGTCCAGAAACGTGTCCAGAGCAGTAAATTAGATATTGTACGTTTTTAGTCTATTATAATTTATGTTTGTATCCGTCTTTCTGGGATGTTAACGCCAATATATAGTGGAAGGAACTACTAAGTATACATAATTATGCCAATGGTTTTTTATATATCACTTAGCATCCGTCGTATGGTGTTAGGGTTATGGAGTTTAACGCCACTTTCAACAATATATCTATTATATTGTGGCGGTTATGCAGGGGGAGGAAACCAGAGTACCCGAAGAAAACCACCGACCAGCCGCAAATCACTGACAAAATTTTATCACATAATGTTGCATTGAGAACACCCCTCCTGAGCTGTATTCAAACTCCGGAACGTTATTGGTGATAGGCACTATCACAACCACGACGACCCCCCATCTGTCGTATGTCATAAACTTCACATTGAATCCACAGTGCAAACAATTTTAGTGTGATTGTTCTGGGGTGGTTTCCTTTCCAAAATTACGTCCGACAACTCCGCCATCCAATTAAAAATGGCCATCATTATCAAAAATACAAAATTCTTTCACTGGCCATTTATTGCTTGATTTTATGTCAAAATTAACTCAAATTAAAACTGCATCTGCATGACAAAAGGTTGCAATGCCCTCCATCTAAGTTACCGTCATTACTAAATATAGAAATTTCGTTAATCAAAATTAATTAGTTTACTTATAATCTGGAATCGGTTGAAATTTTGATTTGATCTTGTTTAACGTATTTTCCGATTTTTTCATATAATGTAGAAGTCAAATTGAAAACCAAGTGAGCTATTATAGGCTTTTACGAGTCTCTGGCTAGTCATCATTAGTAGTAATGTTTCCTACTATTCAGATTAAATTTTACTTATTATTAGAAAGATATCGGATTTGGATTTAGGATTTATGGTGTTTCACGCCACAATCACCAATATTTCAGTTATATCATGGTGGTCAGTTTTATTGGTGGAGGAAACCAGAGTACCTAGAGAAAACCACCGACCTGTAGCAAGTCACTGACAAACTTCAAATATTAGAGTTTTTATGTCTAAATTAAATAACCGTTTAAGTTGGAATGACTCGTGTCCAATTATTGAATTATTGCGACGGCTTAGAAATCAAGCTAAGAATATGGCAAGTTTTATAATAAATTTATAAAATATTATTCCATCTTTGATTCTTATATCTTCTTTCAATCTTTAAATCCAATTTTAATAAGATTTTATTAATTTTATTATTTTCATTAATTTGTTCTTGGTATCCTTTAAAAATCTAATAACACGTGAAATTAGATGCCTGAGATACTAAATAAATACATTGGAACTAATCAAATCATTAATTGTTGAAATGTCGATAACATCAAACTCTGCAGTAAAAAGTTGGATTATGCTGATGATGGATTGTCTGATTATTGATCCACCTATCGATTTGTTCCCATACCGTTTCTAACATGGCGGCATATCAGCAGACCTCCATATACTTAAATATTGTTTACTGATAACGTTTAGCAAGGTAAGTGGACTTTAATAACTGATATGTCCATCTATTTTCACAGATTTAGACAACGAACACGACTATATAATGAACAAGGCCCTGAAATCTTACAAACTCCACCGAGACAAGGAGAAGGCAGAAAACAGGCAAAGACATTTAAGATCTGCTCGTTTAAAACGATGGAAGACGCCACAGCCTCCTAGAAATATCCAGTCAGCGGGGACAGAACGAACGAGGCCTGTCCTTGTACCTAAAGATGCCATAAATGAAGTTAGGGATGCTAATATTTCTCTTGAAGATATGAAGTATGTACGGAAACCTATGTAGAATTATTATAAAGATGTCTTCCTTTTATCTCTTACATTTTTGTAAATTATAGTAATTTATGGTTAAATCAGACATTACTATATATATGCTTATTTTATTTTTTTCATTTCAAACAATATTACAGTTATATCTATAGTAATAAGAACATTGTGGTATTTATATATTGTTGTACAGGTGTCTCCTTGTGTATCGCTCTACTACAATCACATTTGATTCGTATTAAAATACAAAAAAAAAATCATTCCAATTTTCCAGAAACTTTTTAACAAAGCACACATTTTACATATTCTGTTAGCGAAGCAATCCGAAATTCATGTTTATCCTGTATATTTCCCAAAATAGCACCTAGAATTTGGTTAGTCTTTTCCCCCTTTTTTTGCTACGAATAAAATACTCGTTTCAGAATATACTAGAGTAATAAATCTGAGTAATTTGTGTCGCCTTATGATTATTTTTGTGAAAAGAAAAAAATGAATAAATTATAAACACTATTTATTTTTCTTATTGTAGACAAAAAAGCAAGCGTGCCTTTGAACTGCACACAGTAACCGTTGGGAGGGCATTTGAGCTCAACCGAATAACGATTGGTGGCACAGCCATGAACCAATCTCCATCACCAACCAAAAGTGCTTCCTTTCAAAAGCGTAATTCTACAAGTCAGCAATGGTATAGTCAGAGTGTTCCGAACACAAGCTATATAAACAATCACATGAGACTAGTAAATGGTCACGTGGGCCATCAAAGCAGACATTCTCACAGTTCTAAAGTTCCACGGTCGGCTTCGGCAGTTCGTAGTGACACTTCTACATGTAGACCCGAATCTGCTAATACTTATTCTTATGACGGAGGAATATTTCTTCCAAATAAGCCAAAACAGGAATATTTTGTCATACACCCGGATTGGGTTTCAGAGTCTATGACGATACAAAAACTGAGTTTAAGCGAGAGAAAACCTACTTATGTATCGAAGACCATGACATGGCCGGGAAGACGTTGCAAAAGTGCCCCTCCAGCAAAACTCAGGAATCCAATAACATGGGACGTTGTTGAGTCAAAAACTTAAAAAATCTGTATGAATTTTAAATGAGGACTTTGTGGCTAATAAAAACTCATCGGCATATTAACAAGATGGAAAGTGTTGTGTATATCTTAAGAGGATTCGTCTGTTGCAGTTGAATTATTCAGAATTATATTACTGCCACCGTGTCTCCAGAAACAAATCGAGGAGGTAACTTATTTATCGCAAGCAGCTTATTGCTATGATTTTTCACTGGGATATAATTTATTTCACAATCCAAAACATTAGCCATTACTACGTACAGTGCGACTTAGAATCGTGTTGATGAAAAAAGAAAAGAAATATGCATTTGCTGCTTTTTGATGCCGTTTAGCCGGATCAATGCACGAGATACATGAACCAAATTCACAAACAATGCAAGATATATATGTACATTCTATATGCTAATAAAAAATAGTAAGATAATGATTCGATGTTTGTAGTTCGATTTAATGGATCTACATGATACAGAATATCAGATTTTAGTTCAATATTTCGTGAGTGATTGTTGTTTAACGCCAGTAAAGCAATTTTGAAGCTAAATCATGCGGAGAACAAATTATATTTTTATGATGATGATGTCGGCTTTACAGACTTAGTTGGATTTTATTATGCTAATTAACAGAAACAAAAATCCTCGGGTAGACGTATCGCTCCACGAGGACACATTATCCTGGTTCCGGCCCAACCAGTCTTACTCTTTCTCCATAAAGATGTGTGCTTAACAGAGAAGCAGCAAATGACATTATTAGTATTTGACTTGACTGGTCATGGGATCCAACACATGATCTACCACACACGAAGCCAGCATGTAAACCATTACACTACTAAGGTGGTTCGTTTCTAATAGAGGTTTATTGATGAGCAATAAGTTTATTTCCAGCACACATTGCAATTAAATGCACACTAAACACATACAAAATGATACAATACAAAGTTATTCAGAACCTCGCCATACTTCTTAACTTTCATGTGTACATCACTAGTTTAAATAAGATGTATTAGTAATTATTGTATCTTGTCTAGAATAGTGGATATAAAATAAACTAACAAGACACAGCAAAACCATACCCAACTACAAGTCATGTCAGCAATATTGATGTGGTCCAATTTTAGCGGGGGCCCTCGTGGTCGTGATCGTATGGTAGTTGGATATACTACCTATGCAGTCTGTGCCTATCACCATTAACTTTGTGAGTTCGAACCCTACTCAGGCGAGGTGTACTCGATACAACATTATGTGATAAAGTTTGTCAGTTACTTTCTCTGGTTTCCTCCACCAATAAAACTAACCACGACGATATAATTGAAATATTGTTGAAAGTGGCATTAAACACCATAAACCAACCAAACCAACATACAAAATATAGCCAGCTTTCTACTCAAAATGATATTTCACAACCAATAAGACTTGAAGGAACAATGACTATCAATACACCATACAATATTGTGCTTTGCTGTCTACAAATTAAAGCTGTCCCTACAAAAAACTATTGTAGTTTCAACAAAGGACATTTTACTTAACCAATTTGTTGGGGGGGGGTTATTTTGATTGTTTTTACATTTTTTCTTTAGGTGTACTTACAGAGGCACTTGAGGTTTTCACCAGAAAAATTGTCATCCAACAACACTAAGCTTGATCAACACAATAAAGTTGATCGATTGTTGAAAATGGCATAAAGCCAAGTATTGTTGATTCAGGCTAACTTGGCAGAGCGTGGCTATCGGTCATAGTTGAATTGGAACCTTCATTTTTAATTTAGGGTGGACAGGTAAAATAGTTTACATCTGAATTCACTGATCCATTTAATTAGAGTCAATTGACAATTATTATACCTTTTATATTCTATACTATGCAAACAACAATACTATGAATAGCCGATTGTTGTTATTTGTACGAGAACCTGGTGTTACATATAAATAGTAAATTCATCCACGGTCATAGTTTGAAGTTCAAACAGGCCGGCCAGGTTACTTTGTAACATCAATATTATTGTAATAATTCTACCAGGTTTAGGAAATATTTGTATATGTGTGTTTCATACCACTAACATGCTAACTTCTGTGTCTGGAATGTACCATTCCACAGCAAAAAAAAAAAGAAAAAAAGCAAATTTTAAATCTCAGAAGATACAAAATAATTCAACATCTAACACACAATTTGGATGGATTGATTGATTTTTGGTGTTTAACGCCACTTTCAGCAATATCATGACGACCAGTTTTAGTGGTGGAAGAAGCCGGAATACCCGGAGAGAACCATCAACCATGGGCAAGCAACTGGTAAACTTTATCACTTGCGGCTGCGAATCGAGAGCACCCTTTTTTGTAGTTTACAAAGCTGGGCGCGAACCCACGCCGTATTGATGATAGGCTTGTACGAGTTGTTAGGTAATCCAACTACCTAACTCATTGAGCCACCCGGGCCCTTCACAATTTGGAATCTAACAATACAATGTAGAAACTGTGTAGGAACCTATATATCAGGCTTTAAATATCCCTCATTTGTTTTTTGGTAAGAAACAGCAAAGCTTAATACAAACCAAAGTCAATTTAATCCATGTTATAGCTAAACCTTGACAAGGAACTAAAATCAGAGTACTACAGACAGAAGAAATTATTTAAAGAAAGAAGATCCAAATCTAAAAAAACATAGTATAAACATAAAGTAAAACAAAAGAAAAAAAGGAACTGTCATAAAATAGGAAGTAGGAACAGGTGCCCCGACAGTGTTAACAGTTGTATTGTAATTTGTATATAACAATGCCATCAAAAAACTATAGCTATATCACGGGCCGAGAAGATAGTTAAATCATACATTTTCATAGACTTGCTATAAGTCCCTTTCTAATTAATAATTCCTTAAAAAAATTGTTGCTGGCTGACCACTTATATTTACTATCCACATGTAATCAGTAACGATATGTTATTAGTAAATACAAGTGGTCAGTCATGATTTAAACTTTCATAGCAGAAATTTTTAAGGGATTATTAAGAAGGGACTTGTAGCAAGTCTACCCAAATCTGTGTGTTTTCTGGTGACATTCTAGAAAGTAAGGTGGAAAATTATAAAAATCTTGCAGCTGCAGATTACTGTTTGATTGAATACAATAAAACTTTAAAAAGGGTAAGAGACCATAAAATGATTCTTAGTGTTTATGGGTGCACCTAGTGGTCTGAAGTACCTGAGTTCACACCCAGTATTAGTGGTGTTGCTCAATCTTTAGTTTTCTGTGTAATGTTTTGTAGATAAGTTTTTTCTCCCTTTTCTTTTGGCCATTCTATTGTCTGTCCTCTAATTTACGGCCTTTGATTACTTTTTTGGTATCTTCAAACTTTTCCTGCATTTGATCAAATGTCGTCGCAGAAAGAAAAAGATAATTCAATTTCCCCATAATGTCTAATGTTCAACAATGTCCTACTCCATCTTGAATTTTCCACCAACAAAAAGAAGCATACATTTTGTAGATGACCATTCAAGGAACATTCCAGCCAAGTTTGCTTTAAATTAGTTGGTTTTTAAGAGGGTTATGCAAGGAACCTTCCTACCAAGTAAAGATTTTATCATACACATAGATTCTGACTAAGTTTATCTAATCATAAAGCATTATTGGTCTAAAAAACAACATGCCTTCAATTTTATAAAAATGTTTTATTGACAAAAAGTTTGTAAACAACACTTTATAAGGTACAAAATGGGTTTTCATATCTGGTTAAATGACAACATGATTTGTTCATGAACCAATACAATAAGTTAAATGTTGCATAATTAATATGTATTTTTTCTGTTCCCTCGTAATATTGAAAGTCAATATTTAAAAAAAAAAAATTCAATAAGGACTTTTCCAGTAAAAAATGTTGTGGTAGGGTATGAAGTATGTTCGTACTGTCGTTTTTATGATTAAATCATAACATACATAACATTTGTTATTTTATTCCATCATGATCTGAATCTATTTAAGGAATATTTGAAATTGTTGAACAGGTTATACGATATAACCTGGTTTGGATCAGTTTACGCTTAATAAACCGAAAAGCGGTTTATTAAAAGCGTAAACTGATCCAAACCAGGTTATGCAAGTATAACCTGTTCAACAATTTCAAATATTCCTTATAATTTAATTTTTACAACAAAATTTAACGATTCCTCAATTTTAATTATGATTATTTCATGCGATTATTTGAATTTGTCGATGAACACGTTGGTGATGTCACAATACCAACCCAGGTTATCGAGTATAGCAAAAATTTTCTCCAGACGGATTAGCCAATCAGATTGAAATATTAAAATCAAATTAAATTATCTAAATTTGAACTGAAAAAGGGAAAAGTTCATACCAGTAAATTAATCTTGTTTGTTTGTTTGTTTGATGGTGTTTAATGCCACTTTCAACAATATTTCAGTTATATTGTGGTGATCAGATTTATTGGTGGAGGAAACCAGAGGACCCGGAGAAAACCACTGGCCTGCCGCAAGCCAGACAGTAAATTTATAATATGTAATTTATAACAGTTGTAACCATTCAGAATCAGTACTATTAAATTGTTATATGGCACAGAATAATAAGTATTAACACCACTGTGAATGACAGTTTTAGTGATAGAGGAAAATGGAGAACATTACTTTCCTGAAATTCCAGTTTTATTTTTTCGCATAAAAAAATACCTAATTCTTTTATTCATTTTACCTGCTCATTAAATGCCATACTTGAGATAAAGCAAAATGAATGAAGAGGAATCAAAATGTAAAATTACTGGAAAGAGGTTAGGTTGTGTAATACATTAAAAGAATGAAGACATTTGTATTCCACTCGGTTTTACTCTTCTAACTTGGAGATAAACAAGGCTGCCTTATCAAGATATTTAAATCCTCCTTGACATTGAGCAAGGGACAACAAATTGTGTGGAAACATAAAGTATGTGTTCCGAAATGTCATTACGGAAGAGACAACTGTTATTTTGCGGAAAGTCATATATTTTTTTTAGAGATGTATTCCTAAATTTCAGAAATGTAAAACGCTGATATAAGTTTGTATGCAGGACATCCTTGTCTTAGGCAGGAGATAAATTCACGTAGTTATGATAGGCACTGACTACATAGGTACATGTAAGATGATAGTAGTGACTGAGCTCCATGACAAGTCCTGAGTAATTATTATTAAAAGAACAGAATTTATGTGATCATATAAAGGCCACGATAGGAAAATAAAATATCAATAATTTAATACCAATCTGTATGTGACAATTTGCTGCAATTTCAATGTATGGTAACAGAAAGAGGTAAACCTCTACTCATACAGAATTTAGTCCTTAACTGGTTAATGTTGAAATGACAAATATGTTTTGTAAAATTAAGTACTAAAAATAATTATAAAAGACTTTCAAATATGATATGTCATTTTGTACTAGTTAATCAGTATGTAGTGTTGGGTTTTACTAAGTTCATAATATTAAGTATGTGAGTAGGCCAGTAGAAGTTACAAATAAATAAATTACAACAAAATAGCACTTAATTCCAAAAACAAATTTCCTTGAAAATTGACATACTAAATCATAAACAGCTGTTTACTACATGTAAATTGTATGTTGTACACATTTCTTAACCCCTTTACAGTAGAATTGAAAGACTGTATCACATGATATTATAATCTACAACATGATAAAATTGTCTGCTTAAAATTGCCAAAAATCCCATAATAAGCATGAAAAACAAAAAATAGATGATCACAACTTGTATAAATGTTACCATCCATAAATGCTGCTTTGTTTATTGTTGCCTTGTCAATCAAGTATCTTTCTTAAAAAAATTATTTTTATTTAAAAGATTTTAAAACACATTCTGCCTTTGTTCATTTCATAGATATTGTCTTCGAATTTTCCCCCATAAATATTTCTTCGAACAATAAACCATCTTTTCTCTTTTTATTCAACAGCGATTCTGACATCTCTCCTTTATCATTTTATGAAAAGAAAGTTAAAACAGTGATGGTCAACAATTTCGCCAATATCAACGAAACGAACAATTTAATTTGCATTAATATAGTTTTTCTCTATCTTGAAATAAAAATAAATCTTCAAGACATTATATGAAATTTGAGTCAGAAGTTATCATTTGGCATTCATGCTTACTTTTCTATTTCCTGATACACAAAAAGCTTTAACTTAGAAAAAAAAAAAGGAATAATTATCCCATACAGAATGATAGTGTATATGATCAGATAATAGATGAAACAACCGTTACCACACTGCATCAATGGCTGTCCATGTTGTATCTTGAATTGGCACCAAAATCACAAAATATAAAACAACAACAACAACAGATGTAAAGACATCACATGGTTTTCAATATTGGAGATTAGTCACAGGAAGTTAGAATTGGAGCTTAAAAAATTATGCATGTTGTACTGGGCATGGTATTTAACTCTAGTATTTAAGGGACTACCAAATGTTTAATGAAATATAGAAGACGTCCGTTACATAATCAATATGCAACTACAAAAATGTGCTTCTTCTTCATTCCTATGACTTAAAACCCTTAATAGTGCATCAAATTAATATTGAAAGTGTTAAAAAAAAGTTTCTCTTCAACCTGTATTTATACAAAATTTATATAAACTAGTAAACAACATAGAACATTAAATGTTGGTTCATATTTGATCATAGATTGTAGGTAAAATTATTGCATATGTCTACATTACTGAGCTACAATAGTAACACAATACAATCTTTGGAATTCTCAACATGGTCTTTATAATCACTTTCCATGAATCACTTTCCGTGAAGCTGAAAAGAAAATAGACATATATTATAGGATTATCGTGTTTAATGACACTTTCATCATCACTTCATTTATTTGCAAGGAAAAGATCGAAGTGTAGAAACAGATGTCTGCGCACTAAAACAATGAAATCATGTTTTTTTTATCCAAAAAAATTGTGATAATGTGAAAACAAGTATTTCTACGCCAGTCTACTTCAGTAATTGTTTTACATTATGCTCCAGTAATGAAAGCCAATTGAGGTTTCTAGTTTACAAAAGAAACATTGATGTTGACCATGAACACAAAATGATCGAACATGTACAATTTGGTCTCCATCGTTTCCACGATTTATGAGAAAAAAGTTATAAAAATAGCTATAGGATCCAATGTTAGAATATGTCCAAAGATGGTGGTCATCTTGATTTACTGATCAACGAAAAAAATGTGAATATATTAAAGGATCATTACAGAGGTATTTCTTTCTAGTTTAATTTTATTTTGTTCAGTGGATTTAGAGAGGAAAATTAAAATTACCCAAGCTTACAGATAGATGACCTTTGGTCCAGAGGAGCTAGAAAGCAAACACATGTATTCTTAATGTGATTAACCATGCTTACTAAATCATAAATTCAAGAAAACACCCCTTAACTTAGATATGAAAACATAAAGGAAAATTATACAGCATTCACCATTCTTCTTCAAATGTATGTTAACTCAAACAAAAAAATGTTCTCAATATCTAGCTTGGCATACATTTAATTTATAAGTTTTGTCTGTATAAATAAAGAAATCTCCTGACTTAAAACAGTTCCCACATACTCTACAGAAATATGTAGTCTACAAGAGGTTGAGATAAATATGTCTTGTTTGACTTCAGCCATATTGATAGAGTAGTAATACTTACTATGTACATTGATATTTCATTGTGATTTGACTTTTTTATGAATTGAAAACTTCTGTAAAACTAGATATACATAACTGAAGTTCTGAAAATAATTGAAAAAAACACCATCTATTAATTATGTTATATAAAAGGAGTAGATCTTACACCAATATTCATACAGATAGCTAAATAATGACTATTCTTAGCACGTTTAACCAGTTAGTTAAATCTTTGTTAAATTTTGTAATCATCATCTGCAAGAGAATTCCTGCCAATTTCCTTTCCCAGTCACTAACCACTTAAAAATATTTTTGACATTTTGGTCATAGGAGAAACAGATTCTCGTACTGCTACCAGTGCAGTACGTTATTTCTCCACTCTCGCTTGTTATATTTTCAAATTTAATTATTTTGAATGAAGAATATCGTAATACCAATGGTAGCAGAGGGAGAATCTATATGAAAATCTTCACTACCACAGTAATATGCTAATGTGAAAATTGGTATCAGAATTGTGAAGTAAAATGATACAAGATGTGGTCATTCAAATACCACTAAATGGTGAAGCATTTACTCCATACTATAGCATTTACTCCATACTATAGCATTTACTCCATACTATACCATTTACTCCATACTATCAGAGTAAGCAGAACCATAGATATCAAATTTAGTGTGCATGACATTTCTGTAATAAAATCAGGCATGTTCAAATTAAAAAATGAAAAGCTAAGTAAAGTAAAACATACCTGTATAACAAGATAAACAACTCCTAAGTAGGCTACAATCCCTGCTGCCAAAAATAGGTCAAAAATTGCTGGTTTTACACTGAAAAATAATTAAATATTTATTATATACTCTTGTTCCAACAAAAACTTCCCACATGATAAACTATGGCATGCATTGGCAGCCATCTTGTATTTCCCCATCAACACAAACAAACATTTTGCAGAGACCAATCAAAGGAATATTCCAGACAAATATGATTTCAAATGATTCAGTGGTTTCGGAGAATATTTTTTTTCCCACAGGGTCCCATGTTAAATTTTGTATTGTAGTGGTAGTCATTTCGAATTTCTCAATGAAAAATGAAAATGTTTTATAAGCCCATCCAATGATTTCACTTACAGTCAACAGTAGTTTTTGAATTTTGTTTAATCCATTTTCACATCGTGTCCTATGTTAATCTATGTGGCGACTATCTTGGATTTCCGCTCAACACAAATTATCTAAGGAACATTTCAGCCATGTTTGATTTCAAATTGTTCAGTCATTTCAGAAGAACAATTTAAAATATTTTTCCCATAGAATTTAATAGAATACAATTATTTCACCTAGAGTTATTCCCCCTTTTCATCTTTCAGTTGCTGTCTGTGATATAAGTTGCATCTTCAAAATTTATTGTAACTAATTATATTGTTGCTTGTTGTCTTGTACTGGGAGAGGATAAATATAACTAATTCCTACTATCCAATCCTTTTCATTTTTCTGGATAAAATATAATTCATTTAAAACAAGTGGCTTGAAAGGACATTTTTTTGTTAAAATAGACCTAATTAGCATATTCAGCAAAAAATCTTCAAAATAACTTATTTCAAAGAAAAACTGGAAATATATCAAATGACCCATTAGCGTTAAGCTACAGTATAAATCAAACTTACTTGTAGGCACTCATGATGTACTTAGATCCATCATAGAAGATAAACTCTGGGTCTCTAAAATAAAGAAAAAGGTCCCAAGATGTAAAAGTGTATCTGTTGAACTGTAACCCTGGCGTAGTCAATGGGGAAGAGCACATATATTTAGTCGTGCGAGAGACAAGCTCTAAAGGCCTCTATCTGTGCATTTATTCAGTGTTCATTTGTGCTTACATTTCCAGACATTATAACTAGTTTGTATCTCTATAACAACAAATAAATGTTTAAATCTGTTGTCATAGTATGTTGGGTGTAATATCATCCTAAAATCTACATTAGCATCTTATCATTGTGACATTTTATATCATTAAATGTCCTCTTTCTTGTTAATATTATCTACCACATTTCAAAACTCAAAATTTTTGTGATGGTATGAGGTTTTTTTTTAGTAGAAGCAAATCTAAGCAGGTTTTTTTTTATCATTTGATTATATATGTATTGCCATTGAAGATACAGTTATCAAGAGGGGAGGGTTGAGATCCAATTAACTGGTTTAACCCTGCCAAATGTTGTGCCTGTCCTAAGCCAGAAAAAGATATAGATTTTATTTTCTCTTTTATGTTGCATAGTGTAAAAGCAACATATAACAAAGTTTATAGTTTTTGTGTGACCAACCAGGGATAGAACCAACAATCTATTACAACATATAACAAAGTTTATAGTTTTTGTGTGACCAACCAGGGATAGAACCAACGATCTATTACAACATAAAACAAATTTATAGTTTTTGTCATCTTCGCTAGCCAAGGGTTACGATCCGTTCTACTCATCTTCACCCTTGGCATCTTTAGACGGATTTTCGTAATTCCCGCGCACTGCCACCTGCTGGATTTTGACAGTTACACCCCTTGTAATGATGTCATTTTCAGCCAATCGACGCGAGGCTTTCATTTCCTTTCGTTTGAATGCCCTGAAAATTGACTCGAGATTATAATATGGCTGATTTTCAAGGGAAGATTTGTGAAACATTTAATATAAACTCAATGACAAACAATCACAGCAAATCTATAACGGCTATTATAGACAGAAAATATGTCTTTGTTGGCACGTTGTAAAGCACGTTCTGATTGGTTGCTGCTACCACTAGCTGCATTACATATAAACTGTCACCGTGTGACCTCGAAAATCCGTCTAACGATGCCAAGGGTGAAGATGAGTAGAGCGGATCGTAACCCTTGGGTAGCGAAGATGAGTTTTTGTGTGACCAACCAGGGATAGACCCAACGATCTATTACAACATATAACAAAGTTTATAGTTTTTGTGTGACCAACCAGGGATAGAACCAACGATCTATTACACTTGAGGTGAGCACTTTAATCATTACACCACTGAGGAGGTTTGTAAAATTAGATTTTTTGGGGGTTTTATGGTGTTTAATGTCACTTTCTTTTTGCTTTGTTTTAATGAATTCAAAGTAATATATTTAGACTATCAATACATAGCTAGTTAACAATATATTACTTCAATATTCAATCAAATCAAAGTGAAACTTTGACAGTGTAAGCACACCTTTAAAACAATAATGCATTTAAGAATTGAATGCATTCTTTTGAAGTTTCATTGGGGTATGAAAGCATTGACCGAAGTACATTTTCAATGAAGTGTTACTGCGTTTCATGTTGAAAATGTGCTTCTATCAATGCTTTTATGCCCCAATGAAACTTTAAAAGAATGCATTCAATTCTTATAATTATATTTAAATCACACCAAAATTTAACATAGTTGAATTTTATTTGTGTTAGATTATTTGCTGTTGGAAATTACTACGCCATTGATTGTTTACATCTGACGTCGTCATGGAGGCACGTGCAAGTTCGGGTTTGAGTTTCATTGGGATGTGAAACATCTCTTTTATAATCATGTGACCACTTATAGCCAATCATATTGCAACATTTCAATGAATAACGGAAGTAATGTAATTATTCTAACATGACCTCACTCTTTCCCTTTGTTAAAAAAAAACAGAATTATTTCTTCGTATTATCTCATTAGCACATGTGTCGATGAATGTGACTGACATTTCCATTGGCAGCATAAATTGTGACCCGAATAATGCCGATAGAGGGCGCAGTATTATTCGAGTTACATAAATTGTGTGCGACATTTTCCGCAAGCGTATGTATAAATTACCGTCTTCCAATCAAAGTACATGTATACTACCATATTTGTACTCTTAGACATAGCAGAATCGAAATAAATCATGGAAGCCAGAATGTGCTTTGAGTTTTAACATGGATTGGCGGATGGATATTAGTAAATTTTATCCCTCGCTTCAGGCTCGGGATAAAATACTAATATCTGCCAATCCATGTTAAAACTCCCAACACATTCTGGCTTCCACGATTTATTTCTTAAACATTTAATGATACCTTTTATCTGCCTTAATAGTTGACCTTTTGACATCTTTGAGGTATCTGTTCATGCTTTCCTCTAGTGTTGTTAGTAAACCATGATCTTTAGGTATTAATTGTGTTGCTCTTGATTTAGCTGTCAGCTGATTTAACCAAGCAGCTATCAAGTCACTCTGTACTTCCTGTAAAACAAGTCAAATGATATCAACTGACATAGTATTGTAAATGTATCAACAATATCATGAAATCTTAGGGGTTACGGTTATGGTGTTTAATACCACTTTCAACAATATTTCAGTTATATCGTGGCAATCAGGTTTTTTTGGTGGAGGAAACCATCGACCTGTTGCAAGTCACTGTCAAACTTTATCACATAATATTATTTGGATTACACCTTGCCATGTGTGGAATTTGAATTCACAACTTTAGTGGTGATAGGCACTAATTGCACAGGTAGTTGTAAATCCAACTACCATATGATCATAACCATGACAACCCCTGAAATATTAGGTGTACTACATCAACACTGTCCTTATTTTTTATCATCTCTACACTATGATATCTAAAGTAAACATTTATTACATTACTATTATAGTTTTAAAAGTTGAGATTTTCACTTTGATAGAAATGTTATCTGAGAGATATGAAGAGAATTCCATCATATTTGTATTTGCCAAAAAGCAGAAATTGTTCAGCTTAGATCAAAGTAAATCTAAATTTACCTTCTCAGAAACCTGTAGTGAAAATCCGTTGAGGTGTTTACTTTCAATTTGTTAAAGTATTGAATAATATGGCAATTTTTCTCAAGAAAATTTCAAATTATTTATGAAAAAAGAAAAAGAAAAAAAAATCTTGCCACTTAGTTTGTATAGATAATCTTAACATGATGTATAGTGGTCATCTGTACTGATATTGTTATGTGTAATAATTATGTAAATTTAGTTTGTCATGATGTATCGTGTATTCTATTGTCTTCCTCTTGCAACAGTATATACTGTCAGAGCGTTATAAAAGTCTTAGGTCTTAGAAATAAATGCACTACTGTGGTAACAACTAACAAGAAATTATGAAGGATTGATGTACCCTTTCCAAAACATAGACTTCTGACAATAAGTCTAACACCATGTTCCCAATGCCTAGGGTTTATATGGTCATACATTATATCTGTCCAGGTGTCCTTCCTAAATAATTCTGGTAATTACGATACAGCTGAAAAAATACTGTGACGATTAACACCAATAATCCTGTCCTTAGTGATGAGTTGTATATAAAGTAATATTACATATGTCTGTATTTTCCTTTATTTTCATTGGCTGAGACTGTGCAGTGGTACCCTGAATATATTGCATATTTTTCCATCTCAGAATCATATTTCAGGCATGTTTCTAAATTTAAAAACATGCCTCAAATATGCTAAGCATATTGACTCTATGTTACTAAAAATAGAAACATAGGGTCAATATTTTTTAAAAATAGTAACAAGACGTCTGGTTTCTTCACAGTGGAAAAAATATTTTATGTTAATAATTTATTTTCAATGACACGAGTAATACATTACATATGTAATATAAAAATTAAGGACTTTTTACTGTCAATATGTTATATATGGACCTGTCAGGATTATATTGACCTCTGTCAATATAATCCTAACAGGTCCATATATAACATATTGGCCTCGTAAAAAGTCCATAATTGATAAATATTATTTAACTTATTTAACTTTTTTTAAAATATATTGTTGTTTCTATGCTATTTATATATAAATTTGACTTACTAGACCCTCTGAAAATAGTCGAAGATTTCCTTGACTAGTTAAATTATAAACATGTCTAGCTAAAGCTTCTGCTAATATCTGAATATTTCTGGATAACTTTGGAATTTCTACTGTATCTCTACAAAAACAATAATGTACACTTTTATAATGACAATCAACATCAATATAAAAATAATTTGTTTAATATTTATCCGATGTAATCACAGGATACAAAATTCCATGTTCTTTACTAGTACAACATAACCTTAAAATTTAATGCACAACAAAGCATTAGTTTAAATTGAGAAGTATCAAGCAACGTATCAAGACCACACACTTTAAGTGTGATGTGACTATGTAATTAATGAAAAATGATATTAATGACCACACATACGAGAACTCAGTATTCCATCAGAGATTAAAATCAATATTGGCTTTTTTCAGTATTAATAGTTTCTACATTTGTATTTGATGGTCAACATATGATTTTGACTGTTGATAATTCACATTTATTTACATGAGAATATAGGTATTTAAAAAAAGAAATAAAAGTTGAATAGGTAGACAGTTGTATACACTTCAGAAAATTGAATTAATATATGAACAACTTTTTTTATTAACCAAAAATTTTGAAATTAATTATCAGTTTGTATATATCATATATTAACATACATCTAGAAAAAAAAAATGTTGATATGAAAAATGGATTTTTAAGAATTTTCTTCCTGGAGATTTATAGAAGTCAAACACACTATGGAAATTTTCTACAAAATTTCCACCCCGTAAAACTGTTTTAGACACCCTCAAATTGAAGTGCTATAAAAGTATCTTCCCTGTTTTAATAGTTCTAACAAGATAGCAATAGCAGTGTTACCGTTTGTCTATAATTGATGTTCTATCAGGAATTTTATGAGATTCTAGACCAGAGAGAGTAAATGCAGGTAATCTCTTAATACTAAATCTCTCGTGTTCCCATGCCAACATGTCTTCGGCTAAGTTGATCTTCTTATGATTCATCTTAAATTTTACTTCTTCAAAGAATGACTTGCTAACATCTTCAATATTCTAAAGAAGAAAAAAGAATACTAAAGGTATATTTATAGAAGAAATTACTCCAGTATTATGATTTTATGCCAGGTAGCATTAGTTCAGACTGGAACAAATATTACATTATATACAGTCCGACAAAATTTAAGCACCACCTGACTTGTTTCAATAATATCTTTTCTAATAATGAACTTATTTCAAATCGGTTTGCTGTTTTCGTTACCTGTACACACATACTTACTTACCTGTGAAACAGGTTATTGATCGATTTTTATTTATGTGTATATGACAATGTGTATAAAGTGCCACGTGTACTTTTCAACATTTGTGTTTGCAAACGAAAGCTGATTTTTTTTGTGTAGAGTTTTAAGTTTCATTTTCTATTGGTTTGGTATGGTGCGGTGAAAATTAACCATACCAGAAAGGTGTCAAGCTGTTGGCATGCATAACAGTGGTTTTAGCCATAGAAGGGTGGCAGACCACTTCAGGGTTAACCATTCCATCATTGTACGACTGATGCAGCGTTTTCGTCAAACAGGGAATGTTACTGACCGTCCACGTGCAGGGAGACCTCGCAAAACGACGCCGAGAGAGGACTGGCTCATATCCAGACGGGCGCGGCAACGACCGTTCAGTACAACTGGAGCACTTCGTGGTAATTTAGCGTTTGGAGGCCACATTAGCACACGCACTGTAATCAGATGCCTCCACCATCAGGGAATGCGAGTGCAACGACCCATAAAACGTCCACAGTTGACATTACGTCATCGCCATGCTCGATTTGACTGGTCACATGATCACTTGGGGTGGATAATTCGCACATGGAGACGGGTCCACTGGTCTGATGAAAGTCGTTTTTTGTTACGCCCTACCGACGGTCGTGCAAGGGTTTGGCGCCAACGAAACACTTCATTTCAGGACAACCACATTTTGGGCACAACTGCTTTTGGGGGTGGGGGTTGTTTTTCCTTTGACTGTAAGTTGGACTTGTACGTTCTTGATGGTAATCCGACAGGCCAAAAATACCGTGACAATGTGCTCGCTCCACGCGTAGTCCCCCATTTCAACAATCATGCGTTGGCTGACAGGCCAATGTTCATGGATGACAACGCTAGGCCACATAGAGACTGAATTGTACAACATTTTTTACAGTGAGAGGCTGTTCAGACAATTCCATGGCCTGCGATGTCGCCAGACATGAACCCTATAGAGCATGTATGGGACTTTTTTGGCCGAAAAATTAACCAATGCAATCCAAAATGTCAAAACATTGACGAATTAAGAACTGCTATCTTACAGGAGTGGCAAGTTTCCCCAAGAACGGCTTAGGCGTCTTGTGCGAAGCATGACAAGGCGTGTTATAGAACTTCACAATAAACGCGGTGGATCTACTCGTTATTGATTTTTATCCCTTACACATACACACAATAGATGCATTTAAAAGTTCTTAAAATCTGAAGACTGCATTTTAATGCAATGTTAAAAACTTCCATCAAAGACAAACTGGTTTTACGTCTTTCCAGCACCTGTTTTGAACCCCATTTTTGCCACGTCAGTCACGTCTTTCGGGATGATAAATACTTTGTAGATTGGTAATTTTAGAGCCCTTGGTGTAGTCTTTTAAGAAATGTAAGAAAAATGGTGATATCTATTTTATTGTTTTAACAGTATTGATGTAAAAAAATATATCGATAAAAATATAGGGTGGTGCTTAACTTTTGTCGGAGTGTATATATACAAATGTATATATATAATTTATTTGAAATTTTAGAATTTATGCCAGATAGCATTAGTTCAGCCAGGAACAAATATTACATTATATATACAAATGTATATATATATTTATTTGAAATTTTAGAATTTATGCAATGTAACATTAGTTCAGACTGGAACAAATATTACATTATATATATTTATTTGAAATTTTAATAACAGAGATGCAAAGTGACTGTACTAGCTAAAAGACCCTTTGGGTCAAGTGAACTAAATATGAAGAGTTAACAACTATGAAAACATAGTCAAATTCTAAAATATTTTAACAGGCAAAATGTTGAAAATTGATTATGTCATATTAGAAAGTCATCTGATTTAAAATGAAGCTGTGGAAGAGTTTTTATTACAAGATTCACATTGATACTCAATGTAACAACAACAAAACTGTAAAAGTTGCAATTATAAGGTCATGTGGTCAACAGCTACTTAAGAAAGGTAAGGACAAAACAATCCCACTTTGTTTATCATCTTATTCTGGTGACACAAGAATGTGATAGCTTTTCTAAAATTATTTGACAAATACCTGTTGTAAAATATGACCAGCCGTGCCTTCCTTTGGTGGTTTGGAGACATGTAAAAATAGATTGTCAGACTTTCCTAAACTATCTAAGCATAGAACATAAGCCACATCTGTCAGAAGGCTGGATTCTATAAGAAATGGAAAGATAAAGATAATTCAGGACTGTCAAGAGCACAAACACAATTTTGTAATGAAATTTCAAAAATAACAAATTATATCGTTCATTATATGCTACTAAGCTTGTTTGTTTATATAGACATTTTATTTGTATAACTTCCAAACACAAAAAATAAATATAACCAGTATTAACAATTTCTAATGTTAAACACATGTATAATAAAATGAATGATTACAAACTGCCATAAATCTTAATTTTCATTACTTATTCGTACAGAATAAAATATTATGATTAATAAAGCTCCCAGTAATAATTATTGTTAGATAAAGATGGTTGTAAAGCTACATATTTACTGAATAAAGATATCCTACACCGCATTATTTGGTGATATCCTTGATGCCCAATTAAATCATGTCAACATAGCTGAAGATTGTAAATGTAATAATTGCTATTGTAGCCAAAACTTTTTATAACTGCTAGTCAAACTGTACCTTGGTTTTCTATGTTATCCTCTATCCATCTCTTGGTTCCTTGGTAATTAAATTTACCTCCACCAGACAGCAGGAATATTAAATTATACTTGGCATGAGTTCTGGAGTTTGTGTACAGCTTAGAGAAAAGTCTAGCTAATTCTAACAGAGCTATTACACCACTACCATTAGAGTCAGCACCATCAGCCAAACCCTAGAAATACAATGTCTTATATCATAAAAACCTATCAAATTTAGTGAGTATGACACGTTTCTGGAATAACCTTCATTAGGTACGCTCAAAATCAAAAGTCAAATAATTTACAGTATTGGAAGCAATAAAGCCAAAGGACCTAATGAGGATAGTTAAAATCAGCACAAATAATGGCACATCAAGCTAAATAATGGCACAATATCATCAAGCTAAATAATGGCACATCAAGCTAAATAATGGCACAATATCATCAAGCTAAATCTATTTATTCTGTGTTCAGTACAATTCCTGCCTAAAGTCCTGGTAGCTCTAAGTCAGATACCTTAAAATCAAAGTTAACCTTTATTTTATCCATCTAAATGTAGTTAGAAAACAATAATTTTACACTTAACTAAGGAGCTTCACTCTGGAACATCCGATACCTAAAAAGCAAGCTTGACCCTTTGTGTCAGGCAAGTTAAAATGTTATCATTTTTTGAATTGGTTCCTTTTACCCTTTTTAACTCTGAAATGATTGGAGCTACATCAAAATGGAGACAGAAATTTTTTTATAAGGAATTTTAAGAGAATACACAGCTACACCATGAGCACATGATACATCAGTTACCAATAGACTTTATACAATTTGAAAAAGAGGCTATTATAAAAATATAAATCTGGAAAGGCAAATTTGAAAATGGTGAAATTCAAAGAAAGGCTACTTTGATCAACCTTTAAACTGTACAAAAATTCATGAAATTTGATCGAAGCAAACCTGTGTTATCAATACAATTAAAAAATGTCTTTTATTAAGCAAACAAATTCCTGCAATTCAAAATACACATGAATAAAATAGAATGAAAATCGTCAAATTAAAACGGTATTGTAATTTCATCAATCCTTAGGATGTGTAAAAATTTCAATAAAATTAATCAATGCAAACTAGAGTAATCGTCAGTGGATGAATGGAATTATACCAGCACCATTTTTAAAATTGTATCGTTACATTAATACCACCGCAACATATCCTTGTATATTTCTCACTAAAAATATGTAGAAAAACAGTATATACATACAGGTGCTATTCCAAAAGAATCATAATGAGCCACAATAGCAATAGATGGCAGCTGTTCTTCTATTCCAAACCCTGAGAGGTGTCCCTGAAAATATATAGGAATATATGAATGGCGAGAATAATTCTTGTTTCTACATTTAATAGATGTACTTAAGGAAAATCATGTCGTTTAAACAGCACAAACAATTAAAGTAACCTGAATTATTTTGAAGTATTAATTAAATTTAGGCAGGGTAGGGAACAAGGTTTCGATTCCATGCAATGACATGTACACCCAGAAGTCTCCATAATGTTCTCTGTTGTCTCCCCAGTTCTCCCTGTTATCTTCTATGTCTCCCTATTACTTCTCCATTTAATTTGAAAATAACGAGTCTTGTCACTCCACCTCAGCAATGTTGATACAGACTTCTTGAGAAAAAAAATTCAATTGCTGGACAATGGGTCCACTACCCCATCAATTTTTGGTGGACCTGATTTGTCGACACAGCTTATAATATAAATATATTATTTAATACAGTGGAACCTGTGCAATCCGACACCTGAGTTTTCTGACATCCTGTGACATCCGACAAAAATTTATGGCCCCAAAGTAATTATGTTAAGTAAAATAAAACCTGAGTATTCCGACATCCTGTACAATCCGACACATTTCCCTGGTCCCTTGGTGTGTCGGATTAGACAGGTTCCACTGTACATACATATATTAATTCATACAGAGACTGAAATCACATCTAAAAGTCTCTCTCTTTCTCTCTCAGTGTTTTCACTACAAATTTTGATAGGGGGAGGTTTTAGAATTATAGACGGAGAGAAAATTCGGCTGTGAGTCAGAAGCCCCCGGTAGTGGTTTCAGTGTAAAGCTCTGGTAAGAGGTGGAGGTGGAAGCACCCCAGCCGATTTTTGATTTAGTGTAATTTGCTTAAATTTACACTGACTAACTGAGAAAAAAATTAATGTAATAAAAATCTTTTTTCAGACAGGTATACAGGATTTTCAGGATCTTCTTGACCATTGGACAATTTTTCATGGAGAATGATTTCTCAAGATTAACAACCATAAGTCATTTTCCATTGTTATTTCTGAGAAAGTCTGCAATTTTTCAGGTCAAAGATAAATGTACAAGTTTGGTAGGCAGTAGAAAAAAAACTTGATCATTTGGAAAAGAAATATGAACTTCCCCTATGATTATGTACTATTGAAAATAAAGATTTGATAATATTGGTGTTTGCTTCATTTCTTTGACATAGTATGAAGTTATATCAACATTCAGATTCTACGCAGTTTTTGAATAATTAAAATAGAAATGTTCTATATATTCTTACTGTAATTTCTCTAATAAGATTTTGAAATCACAAACCACCCAGTATCAATACAAAATGAAGAATGAAAATACATGTAGTCAAAGAGTCATACATTTCAATAAACTTTTATTTTGTTGAAAAAATACAATCACAAATGACACAAACCCCCATAAAATATTTTAAGAGAGAACTCATGCATGTGATTCAGAAGGGGATCGATAGTTCTTATAATCATATAGTCCTTGACATCTGCATATAGTCTATAGTTTGACAGACTAGATACTTTTTCATGTATCCTATATCCTCAAACTGAAACTCAAAATAATTTCAGACAGGGGACTCTGAAAATGACTAGGAACATCACATATGTGCAATATCATTCACGATATTCGAGTCAGAACTTTAAAAGAACGTGGCTTCTTAAACACCCCAACTGGCCCAGTCCATGAAATGAACATTTGAATTTAATGGTCCGAATCAAATTCCTGCAATTTATTTTTATATAGTTCTAAATAAAAACTGAAAATATTTAGTGGTGTAAACAATTAAACAAAGTTTTACTGGTCTTGGGCTGGATGACCGATGCTCATCGTATTCGTGAGAACCCCCCTTTTCTCCATACTGATACAACTTTACAAGATCAGACCTGCTTACTTTGATAGAAAACATAAAAGTAGGTTATATTCCCTTCACTCTTTTAATCAATTAAATCAAATTATTTTAATCATCTTTTTGCTTTTTTTGGGACAAAAGTCCAAAATTAATTAATGCCGCTTCGTTGATGTTATCGATGTCATTCGGACCAAAGCTAGTCGGCCTCAAATCTTCCGTTGGAATGATTAAGCTTTTATTTATTGTGTTACTATGAATCATAATGTTTTAACATAAGAAATAATTAATTCTTCACTTCTTCAGCCTTGCTTATTGCATATTTATCCTCTGATGTAAACGAAACTGTTAGATAAAACCCGAAAATGGGACGAGAATATTTGAGGCCGAAAGAAAATATTGGCCACTGACTCGTTTCTTTGTCACAGCAGCGCTTTTTCATACACGAAATTAAGGTTAAATCGTAACCAAGTTCAAACACTAAGATTTGTTTTCAATCTCCGAGTTATATAATCCCCTGTTTACTCTCAGAGTACATGCCTGCCAATAACAAACTTACAGAATTAAATTAGAAAAGACAACTCGATTTATTTAGTTTCCGGTCCTGATGTAAACATTCATCCTACACGAAACTGAAACGTTAGGCAGACAGTCGGGCCGACTAGGACGGCGGAAATGCCGGACCCTATGAAATTCTGCCCCCTAGGTCCGACGATTTTCAAAAAGTCTGTCAATATAATTTGGTCAAATGCTCTCAGGAGAAGATAATGTGAAAAATCTTACACTACTACTGAAATACCTGAATATTTGTAATCTGAAAATCTGGAAGGCTCTTGGACTGTGGTCCACCCACAACCATCTGGAATCCATTAGCACTAGCTCCACTCATCAAAGCTATAAAGGTAGGATTTCAAAAAAGAAAATTAATGTGAAAACAGATCTACAAGCACTGAAGTGAAATACTGTTAGGTCTAAATTAAAAAAATTATTTGTTTGGTGATACCACCCAAAACAAGATAAAACTGTTTGTTGAAAACAATTTTCAGTTGTACATGTACATGTGTAATTGATTTAGTGTGATCTTTCAATGACATCATTATAGTCAAAAATGTAGAATGCTCCTTGTGCCATGCAAAGCAAAAGTGAAACGAAATTAAAGACAATTGTATCAACACATATGTATATATGTTTATTTAGCATTTCATAGGGTCAAATGCTAGTACAGTTAAATTTAATATTATATGAACAAATAACATTCTGACATTCTAAATAATTATATATGTCAGATATATTGTTATGTCACGTCACAACATTCATTCACTTTCATCCATCAACTGCTGTAATTATACAAATACACAACCTCTGCTCTACATTTGGGGGATAAATCTGGCCTACATACATTGTACCTTCTACAGCTGATGCTGCCTGATCTCCTGAATTGCCTAGTTGTATTGTTAGTACAACATACCTTCTACAGCTGATGCTGCCTGGTATCCAGAATTACCTAGTTGTATTGTTAGTACAACATACCTTCTACAGCTGATGCTGCCTGGTCACCAGAATTACCTAGCTGTATTGTTAGTACAACATACCTTCTACAGCTGATGCTGCCTGGTCTCCAGAATTACCTAGCTGTATTGTTAGTACAACAAACCTTCTACAGCTGATGCTGCCTGGTCTCCAGAATTACCTAGCTGTATTGTTAGTACAACATACCAGTGTGGGAAACCATTTTTTTCAAACACTTGCCAAAATGGTGAGTGGACTGAAACAAGTACTCGCCAAAATGAAATAGAGCTCGCCATGTTTGGCGAGTGACATTTTTTTTAAACTCGCCAACAAATACCAAATAAATAATACAGTAATGTTCAACAATTTATTTTGCAGATTTTGACAAGTCATTAACTTGGTCAAAAAGGATCAACACTCTTTTAAGAGCTGCGTTGATCCCTTATTCCTCAATTTCGTTGTCTTCGTCTTCATCAAGTATGGAAGCACAGACTTTTAAGTTTTAATGGGCGGTATAAAACATGTATGTCAAATCTGGTTCCGACACATATTTAACTTTTTG
The DNA here is from genome assembly GCA_002080005.1 of Gigantidas platifrons. Taxonomy (NCBI): domain Eukaryota; kingdom Metazoa; phylum Mollusca; class Bivalvia; order Mytilida; family Modiolidae; genus Gigantidas; species Gigantidas platifrons. Next base: position 1,296,581 of record MJUT01030289.1, read on the forward strand.
TTTTCGCGTAGGTTTTTGCTACGAATTCGTTTTAAATATTTCAAAACCAAATTATTGTATTTGCATTAATTTTAAAAGTCATCACATCTATTTGTAATGAAACAATATTTCATTTAATCGTGAAATCGACCTTGGCAAAATTATGCCGGTCGGGATTGTATACTTAATTTTTCTGTAGACAGAAAGTGTCATGATCTCCAATGTTGGAGGTAAAGATATATAGATACATGACGGAATGTTTTCTTATCGAGCAATGATTAATAAAATGTTGGATAAATGACACAGTGAACAGAAAATTTAACTGTTTGGGAGCCATGGTATTTTAAAGCTGTAAACCAGTTATCGTGGCGAGCGTTTTCAAGTTCCTACTCGCCAGACCGGCAAGTATAAAGTGAATTGTACTTGCCACCCAAAATTTCCACTCGCCTTTGGCGAGTTGACGAGCGGTAGTTTCCCACACTGCATACCTTCTACAGCTGATGCTGCCTGGTCTCCAGAATTACCTAGCTGTATTGTTAGTACAACATACCTTCTACAGCTGATGCAGCCTGGTCTCCAGAATTACCTAGCTGTATTGTTAGTACAACATACCTTCTACAGCTGATGCTGCCTGGTCACCAGAATTACCTAGTTGTATTGTTAGTACAACATACCTTCTACAGTCGATGCTGCCTGGTCTCCAGAATTACCTAGCTGTATTGTTAATAAAAAAAACATTCTACAGCTGATGCTGCCTGGTCTCCAGAATTACCTAGCTGTATTGTTAGTACAACATACCTTCTACAGCTGATGCTGCCTGGTCACCAGAATTACCCAGCTGTATTGCATCATATATCTGTAATAACTCATTGGTTTCCTCAGAAAAGTAAACCGGAATGCTAACAGTTCCTTCCTCTACTAGTAAATCTCTCTCTATAGTTTGTAGATGCTGAAGAAAAAAAAATGGTTAGTATAAAAGGTCTAATAACGGTATATTAAATGTCTGAGAATTTCAAGTCAGTTGTTGAACTTGTGATAAAGCTAATCATATGATAAGTCCTAATTACATTTTTAATTCCTAATCACATATTTAGCCAATGCAATGATTAAATTCTGTTGCTGAACTGTTTTTAATCAATGTATTAACTAATCATCTTTAATCATTGCATTAGCTAATTATGTGATTAGGAATGAATCCTGTAATTAGTCAATTTAGGGCTAATCATATCATATGATCAGATTAATCATAAGTTCAACAACGGACCCCAGCATTTTTACATTTAGAGATCCAAAATGATGGTCACAAAGCTGCACATGGCCACTTAAATTTTGTCTGCGTTTCTGAATTTCCAATTGTGATGGCTTAACTGGTGATTGTGCATGTAATATATGGTAGCCAAACTGGCAATTAAAATTGCTGTAAAATGCAAACATCTCAAACTGGTACATGGTGTCAAAGATCAACATTTTCATGTCCGATTTACTATGGTAGAAAAATTGTTTCGATTTTTTTTTACCAGCCTTTATAACATCATCTGTTCAAAGTCTAAAGAAAAATTAACATGAATACTCTACTGTTTGGACCAAACACACTTGATTGGATCTTTAAAGTGCTAGCTCACAGCTGAAATAACAACCTGCTGGTAGATATATCGCTCTACTTAGACACATTATCCTGATCTGGAGCCAACCAGTCTTTGCTCTTACTCCTTAAAGGTGCATGTTTAGCGCAATTACCAAATTTTTATTGTCAAAGCTCATATTTTCTTCAACAAAACAAATCAGTGATGAACAGACCAAAAGATATACCAGTATCACTATGAAGAATGATACGTCGATCACAATGATTTATCATGCTATGTCTCTGACTGTACTGTATCAGTATCACTATGAAGAGTGATACGTCAATCACAATGATTTATCATGCTATGTCTCTGACTGTACTGTATCAGTATCACTATGAAGAGTGATACATAGATCACAATGATTTATCATGCTATGTCTCTGACTGTGCTGTATTAGTATCACTATGAAGAATGATACGTCGATCACAATGATTTATCATGCTATGTCTCTGACTGTACTGTATCAGTATCACTATTAAGAGTGATACATAGATCACAATGATTTATCATGCTATGTCTCTGACTGTGCTGTATTAGTATCACTATGAAGAATGATATGTCGATCACAATGATTTATCATGCTATGTCTCTGACTGTACTGTACAATATACCTGGAATGTCAATAAATATTGGTGAATTAAAAAAAATGAAAAAAAGGTACAATATCACATTTAATATGAATAAGACTGGTTTAATACCCCTATAAATACATGTATCAATGATTTAACAGTACCTGTGTATCTTCTTCTGACAGAGCAGTTATATTTTTTGGTAACATTATAAGCAATGCTCCAGCATTTTCTTGAATCAATTCCCTGTATTTTGCCATTGTGAATTCTTTCATTTTTGTAACAATGCATCTTCTTGTGATCATCTTAGCATCAATTGGCCTTGCTTCCATGTTTACTTGTGAGGATTGGCATCCTAAATAACATACAACATATTCCATTCAAATAACAATCATTATCAATACTAAGAGAATAAATGCTTAGGATTAGGTGCAAGTCTGTTTTGTATAAATATATTTTTTAATAAAAAAATAATAATTTCAAATTTTAGTCATCACGGGTGGTTTGCTACGTCACACGCCTGGGATACTTGAACATCGCCTCAAGGTAGGTTTATGCAGTTGTACAATTTTAAAAAATCGTGAAAGTATCAGAGATGCAACAGCCGAGTTGCAAGTCAAAATCATTTGGTCTTGTGATCATAAATATATATGGTTTAGGGGTGGGGATCTCAACCATTAAAAAGTTCACTTCAGGTAGGGGGTGGGGTATGATCCCCCGGGGGCCTGAGCTATAAGGCATTTAATTTGCCTAGTTACCCTGATCATAAATATATATGGTTTAAGGGTGGGGATCTCAACCATTAAAAAGTTCATTTCAAGTAGGGGGTGGGGTATGACACCCCTCGTGGCCTGAGCTATAAGGCATTTAATTTGCCTAGTCACCCTGACCACCCGGGGCCTGAGCTATAAGGCATTTAATTTGCCTAGTCACCCTGATCATAAATATATATGGTTTAGGGTGGGGATCTCGGTCACATTTTTAAAACAGATTCCCCAGCGGGGTGGGGCTGAGCCCCGGGGATAAAAAATGCTGAATGCACAACTTCACATTGGAATCTCCACCCATACCACATATTAAGTTTCTATCTTATGTAGTTTCAGAGAAATGTGTAATTCTCAAAATATGTACTTTTTCTATAAAAAAAACCCCATTATTTTACAAGAAAAAAACAATAGATTAATCTGAATTTCGAACTCGCTTTAAATAATAGTGTAATAATGCTTCCTACCAAAAATTATGTTGATCGGCCAAAAACTAAGAGCGCTATCGCATTAACGAAGATATCCATACGCCCGCCCGCCTTTCGCCAAAACATAAGCCGACTGCAACTTCGTTGCAACTCGGCTAAAAAGGAAAACTAACAAAACCAAGTAGTTCACAGAAGGACCCACATATCAGACTTCATTGTTAGCATACATTCATTGCGTGGAAACCCGTCAATTTTGCAAACACTTCTGTACAGTTAAATGGGTTTTGTATGAACGCTTGCCCGGAATTTTAACTGTAACGCAATGAATGTATGCTAACAATGAAGTCTGATATGTGGGCCCTTCGGTGAACTACTTGGTTTTGTTAGTTTTCCTTTATAAAAATTGTACAACTGCATAAACCTACCTCAAGGCGACGTTCGTGATGTTCAAGTATCCGTGCGTGTGACGTAGCAAACCACCCGTGGTCATTATATATGTACTAATTGTGAAAAGAAAGTTTCAGCAACTTGTCAAATTTAGAATGGGATGTGAAATTTCTATCTGGATTTAGCAAGCATTTTATCAACAACTTTACAAAGGGTTGCTGCTATGCACAGAAAAATGATAAATATTTCTATCGAAGGTTACTTTATTGATAAATTAAATGAGGTGTTCAAAGTCTTAATTGGTGCCCTTGAGACCATGGAAAAAATCATATTTTTTGTAGGATAGCTAAGTTATGGTTGTTTTACTATTAAATGGAAGTCAAACATTAGCAACATATGGTTTTTGTTGATGTAGGGGCGAAGCAGCGAAAGTCGGACACTTTATGTGAGTTCGGTACAAACAACGTGACTATCGCGATGTCTGCACTTAACGTCTTTACCAATTGGATATCAACGAATATGACTAATAATCTAAGCCAAAGACGGAAACGTAGCACAGTGAAAGGAACTACCGCTCGCCAACTCGCCAAATGCGAGTGTGAAATGATTTTGGCGAGTATTTCTATCCAACTACTAGCCATTCCGGCGAGCAGCATGTTTGGGCGAATTACGATAATTTACTGCTCGCCAGTTGATGTAACAAAAGAAATAGTCTGAAATTGATTGAACATGATTCACTTGCGTGTTCTGATAAAATAGTACCGAAACATAAGTTTTTATTAAAATTGTCCCTCGTTTTTTGTATTGGACGCCATTACATTTTTATATGGAAATGCTAAAAACTTGCGCGATTGTCCCGACCTTGGTTGTTATTTTCATATCGTTTCTGATTAGAAATCGTGAGTGAAATACCAATGAAATACCCCTAAAAACAGACGTTTTGTTATTTCAAACATGTTACCATGTCGTAGCTCACATTTTAGCAGAAGTTGGTAATTATTTACTGAAATAATCATACATCTTTGATCGGAAATGGTATGCTTATTTTGTTAATATCCTAACAGTTCTAAATGTTGACCTTGGCGGCAAATTTGAATTGGGAAAGAAATTAAATTCAACATGATATTTTTTTTTTATAAGAGGTTACTGCATGATGAGAACAAAGGTATGTGGACTGTGGTGTTCCCTATCTGCTGAACATATATTGGACACTAAGTGTCATGGAAAAAATGGCGACGAGTTCAAATGAGGGATCACTCACCATACAGGGGTGTGGAATTGCCATGCCCGACTCGTACATAGAACCTGCCGGACAAGTAGATTTTCCTGGTTAGCTTGTCCGGGGACAAGTAAATATCAACAAATAAAAATAATTTCTTATTAAAGTATTTTGAAAGACAATTTCTCAAATGATATATCATAAAATATTGACGGATATATAAATGTTGTATGTGTTTTTTTTTATTAGAAACCATCACGTCGGTGGTGTTCCGAAAGCAGCTAAAAATAACCAGAATTGTACAAGTTCTAAGTTGAGTATTACGACCCGATTGCAATGATAATTGTACTGCATTTACTTAACGAAAACCGCGATCGTGTAACAGGTTTTTATTGATGTTCCGAATGTGACGTTTCCTTGGTTTTTCGTAAAAAAAACAGGGCCTAACATCCGTGAACATACATTGTATAATACAAATCGGGTTGCAGTCGTTACAATGGATAAATATTTAATAATAAAAAGCTGCTGGAAAGGTTCTGTTCACAATGAGAAAGTTAACAAACGGTAAACTCTAGTGGGAAAAGACACATAATTTGTGGAAAAACACCCAACAGCGGCAACGGACTGTTCAGTCAAAGTGGCCAGCCGATTTCACATGGCTACTGCTGGATTCTGATATTGTCTCATATTGCAATATCTACAGCCGTACAGGAAATATTTTGATTTTACTGACCGGAAATCATTAATGTTTTTTTTTTTTTTTTTNCGATTGTCCCGACCTTGGTTGTTATTTTCATATCGTTTCTGATTAGAAATCGTGAGTGAAATACCCCTAAAAACAGATGTTTTGTTATTTCAAACATGTTACCATGTCGTAGCCCACATTTTAGCGGAAGTTGGTAATTATTTACTGAAATAATCATACATCTTTGATCGGAAATGGTATGCTTATTTTGTTAATATCCTAACAGTTCTAAATGTTGACCTTGGCGGCAAATTTGAATTAGGAAAGAAATTAAATTCAACATATTTTTTGTTTTGATAAGAGGTTACTGCATGATGAGAACAAAAGTATGTGGTCTGTGGTGTTCCCTATCTGCTGAACATATATTGGACACTAAGTGTCATGGAAAAAATGGCGACGAGTTCAAATGAGGGATCACTCACCATAGTTGGCTAGTGAAATTTAATTCTGGCGAGTAGATTTCAATAGTTACTAGCCAGATTGGCGAGTAACTTTAAAAAAATGGTTTCCCACACTGTAGCGACAGCTAAAGTCAGACATGAAAGGCTTCTTGTACTGAACTCACATAAAGTGTCCGACTTTCGCTGCTTTGCCCCTATTTGAAAGCTTCCCTTTGTTAATTGATGTCTGTATTAGTGTTTAATGTTTGAAGATTTAGATTTATTCCTAAATGGGATTTGCGCTTATTGAGAGAAAAAAGTAACAAACACATTGGAAATAGTAAGAGGAAATTTTATTCATACATGTGATAATGTCAGCAGGTCTTTGCAGGAGATTTGCCTTCAAAAACCAGGAGATTGGGGGTCTGATCAGGGAGATTTTTTATCGACGTATTTATCAACAATTTTTACTCTTCTATAGTTTAATTTATGTACACATTCATACTTATATGCATGAAAAACATCTTTTTAGTTCTACAAATACAATACAAAATGTAGTATATAACACAATGACCAACATTCTACTCCCTGTCATTCACATCTTCAGATACCATTTGTAGATTTTGCATGTAAGAGGAGCAAGCATTCGTTGCTTTACTCAGAACTGACTTGGATGGGGTGTATTCAAAACAGTTACATTCAATATTGAAATTGCAGTTCATCAGTGACATAATAGTGTTGTGTGACAAATTTCCCCTAGAGTCTGTGTCTATCTTCCTCAAGATACAAAATGTAGAAAAGCACCTTTCTGGATCAGCATTGCTGTGTGGCAAACTCAAAATGTTCAGTGCCAGATGAGACAACAAGTTAAACCTAAGAGTACAAGTGTTGACTATTTTAATGCATTTAATTTCAGTCCAAAATGTGTCAAATCTAGCAGAATCTGTAAACATTATTTTACAGAGTTGAGAGAAATGATCAGCTATCAAAATGGCACATTATGTTCTGCAATGAAATATGTAAATTACACTTCAGCTTTCCGAACGTTCTCATCTAGAGTAGTTATCTTTTTCAAGAAAATATCTCAATTTCTTGTTCTTATCGACGCAAATGGAATTCTGCTTATGACTCGTTGATGTAACATGTCTTTGTACATCGTTTTTACCTCCGTATGTGATGCCAAAATGTGAATTGCATACTGTGCAGTACACATACAATTCCCCTTTATCACTATTGGTGATGCAGTCAAATTCTATTTTCCACTTTTCTTAAAATTTGCTGGCGTATTTAATTTTCTTAGGGTTAGCTGGTCCATCGGGACACGACGAATTTGTCTTTTACGAGAAGTCATTTCAAAAATGCTGAACCCCCTGTCAAAAACTTTACTATTAAACAAACAAAGTGATTAGTTTTTAAGATTTAACTGCTGAAAATCAATACAAATTCACCCAAGCGTCGTAGATTAACAGGTGTAATCAGCTGATGTGTCGCTAATTATAAACACAGGGAAAGTACCTAGGTAAAATCGATACCGGAAGTCGATAGATTGGACATAATTTCAACTTTTTGACAAAGATTATGAATCCGGGAGATTTCCTACCAATTCCGGGACTTGCATTTTGAAGGGTCGAATACGGGAGACTCCCGCAGAATCCGGGAGCTATCACATGTATGTTTATTGGTAAAAATAAAGCTGTCCGACTTTTAATGTCTGTCCGAAATTCGCTGCTTCGCCCCTATAGTTGTCCAATATTAAATAAATCATGGGGTGGAGAAATCATTAGTAGTCCTGCATCGCCATAATATTATTAAAGTTGAAAACCTGAACCGTTGAAGAATAATAAACTGTTTATATCATGTAAATATTCATACTGTATTGACACTACTCTTTTTATTCAATGTTATTGAATTAATAAGTTTAGATAAGTCTGATAAGATAAGATAATTTATCAAACCAATGTTAGGCCCACAAGGGGCATTTATAAAGAAAACATTCAAAGTTTATACATCGATCATACGTAACATGTACTGTAGTGTTTATAAATAGTGCACAGGCCTTTTGATAATCTCGTTGAAATTATGCTGGAGACACAGAGCACAGGGCCTTGTCACTATCCACGTAAACATACTATCAATGTATAAACATATACAAGGGCGGACACCTTTTTTACCCCTGCTCGCTTCAAGACGTGTTTGTTTTTTAAAATCCTTCTAATATATTTAAAACCCTGTTTGGTTCAACTCCCAAGACCTTATTCTTTTCAAAAAATATCATGACTTCCCCTCGACTATCTCTTGTGAAGACGCAGCGGTCGTTTTTGTCAGGAATTCGCCTGAATCCCCGACTCAATAGACACAAAATGAAAGTAACAGCGCCACCTATAAAAAACGGAAGTTCGGAACACTTTGGGATTTAGGTTTGAGGTAAGGAAAATACTGTTAAGATTCAAACAACATTAAACGAGCTGGAAATTTTGAAGAAGTATTTTCCTTACCTCAAAGCTAAATCCCAGAGAGTTCCGAACTTCCATTTTTTAATAGGTGGCGCTGTTACTTTCATTTTGTGTCTGTGGTGTCGGGGATTCAGGCGAATTCCTGACAAAAACGACCGTTGCGTCTTCACAAGAGATAGTCGAGGGGAAATAATGATATTTTTTGAAAAGAATAAGGTCTTGGGAGTTGAACCAAACAGGGTTTTGAATATATTAGAAGGAATTTTAAAAACAAACACGACTTGAAGCGAGCGGGAGTAAAAAAGGTGTCCGCCCTTGTATATGTTTATACATTTGTAGTATATTTACGTGGATAGTGACAAGGCCCTGTGCACAGAGCAGAAAATGTCTTCAGTAAGTTCGGAAGTCTACTCTAATCTCAACGAGATTACCTGTTGAGTGTGGTTGGAGTCAGGAAGGAATTCTTCAATTTTATAAAAGCCAAGGATGAAATTCGTAGCTCAAACAAATTGTTGGAGAGGTTAAAAGACTGTAAAGAGTTACGGTTTCACAGTTAGTGTAGTGTTAACATATATATAAACGTGTAAGCTTTACCGTGGTGAGTTCCGTGAAGATCGTATTGCTGCATTCGAAAAGCGGTGAATTCATGAGCAGTATTGACTGGAGAAATCAATATTACAATAGGCACAATAAACAGGAATGACAAAGGGAAAGAGTGCTTGAACATCTCAAGTATCTCCCCAAACTCCTCCAATACCATTATCGTTAATGTGGTTTTAGATATTCCCAAAACAAGCGGTCTAAACCGGCGTTAGCTGTCGAGATCAAAAACGTGAATAATCACAGCGAGGCAAGCAATGAAGACTGCATTGAAGGGAGGTAATTCATTATGGTATAAAAAAAAAATCAAAGTAATGAAAATACTGAATGCTACTGTACGGTTTCAATTTCAATATGAGCTAAGGTTTTTTTCGCAGTTCTATCATATATTAAGCATTAACTGCTATTTTCTTTTTTTTCTTTCAAATTTATTTTTTTATTTATTTATTTTTTTTCCCCTAAAAGCACATCTTTAATTGGTTATTCAATAATATTGATGTGCTGTTAAAAATAGATATTTATTTAAAAAAGAGAGATTAAATTCTTAATTTTCGCATATATGGAATGTATATAGATTCTTACATGAAGTTTTTGAAGTTGATAAAGCCTTATTTGATGAAGGGCACAGATCGTGGTTTGCCTTTATTGATAGCTCTTTAAAAAAGTTTAACTTGATAAAAATGATATTAACATAAAAACTCTATTAGCTTCTTTTAATGAATGCTACGAAGAGAACATTAACAAAAAACTTGAAGATTTATCACTTAAAGAACATGATAATAAATTATTTTTCTTTAGTAATATATGTCAACATTTTCAGATACAAGATTACCTAACTTTCAATCTCCCAAACTCTTTAACAAATAATTTAACAAAATTGAGAATCAGTGCTCATCAACTACTTATTGAGAAAGGGAGATATTTCAGACCAAAAATTGAAAGAAAAAATAGACTATGCACCAATTGTAATGAATTAGAAGATGAAGAACATTTTCTTTTATACTGTGAAAAATTCAAAGATCTACGTTCTAATTTATTTACAAAAATTAATATACAAATCAATGATCTGTGTCCTAGAAATATATATTCTACTTCTGTATTGAAGAAACTGTTGAATCCTACTTGTAAGGATGATACCATTTACATATGCAAATTTATTTCAACATACTTTGAAAACAGATAATTCATTTGCTTTTAATGTGATATTCTTTTCTTTATATATGCATTATATGCATTGTATACATGTATGTACATTGAATTTAATGTCATGTTAACTGTGGGGATGACACCAATATTAATGTTGGTTTTTCTAATAAAGATTTGTATTGTTTGTATTGTATTGTAATTTTTATTTTTCAGCCCATTTTGATTCTGTTTTTTTTTCTTTAGAATTAATAGGAAACAGGCATGGCCATGAATGCTCGCGAATCTGAAAATTATCTGCCAATTTCATGCTCATCCAGTGCATAAAAAAAGTGTAGATTTTTTGGGCCAAGTTATATCGGGGACAACTTTTTTTAGGGCCGAATCTAGTCTCATTCAACCGAACTCTCGTTCCTTACGAAATCTAAAAAGTTAACTTCCTTGCAGAAAACAAAATTCTTGTCAGCATGTCAGAAAAGATTTGATAAATTAAAAAAATATCAAAATAAGTAGAACAAGCTAGCAAAATGACTTTTATTACACACGGGTTCTGGGTTTCAGTGGTATCGGACGTATGAGAGGGTACGAGATTTAGGATCACCTTTGCGCTTTATGTTAAGAAGATCTTCATTAGTTGAGTGTGTAAGTGTATTACACAGAACATGTTTACAATGTGCAGAAAAAAATTATATCCATCAGTATGTGAAGCCATGTTTGTCAAAAAATCCTAAGTACACATTTTATACCATAAAGAGCTTTCTGCATGATGTCGACAGATTTCTTCAACATCCCTGTAAGGGACCGACCATTTAACTTGAAGTGGGGGCGGGGTTATGGTTTTTTTCTAAATAAAATATTTTGATTCCCAATGTTCCTGAAAAAAAATATTCTGATTTTGGTGGATAAAAAAATAATAATCTGATTCAGAGTTTTTGTCATATTAAACCTAATGTTAAATTCTGGAAAAAATTTCGAGCTCTGCACGACAAAAAAAATAAATATTCTCACTCTCATGTTGGCCGAAAAAAAATTTCTGAACAAAAAAAAAACATAACCCCCCCTGCAAGTTAAATGGTCGGTCCCTAATATGGTTTCTGAGATAAACTTGACCGAAACGGCCAAAAAGTGCCAATTATCAAAATTTAAACGGTTGTATTTTTCATCCAATTTTAATAGGAAAAAATTGTAAAAGTTCATCTTAATGGGTGTAGTAGCTATTTGTGAGTCAGAAAATGACGTTTTTCATTTTGGCGAAGCGATTGAAAGGGAAATTTTAAAATATCACATATTTGGAATATATAAGGAATTTTGATTTTGCATTCCATTTTAGTGTTTTTTTGATACTCAATGGTAAACTGTATTATATTATATTGTAACTATGATTTTTTTGCAAACTTTTTTTTTTAATGTTATCTCTTGTTTGTTGTTACAAGTATAATGTGCTTTACATGTTGATGCCCTCAGTAGGTACTTGATTGGCTAATGAATATCTTGTATAACAGACGAAGGGACAGACAATGGACTTCAAGTAATACTGGTATTAAAAGCTAACTTGTCATTGACCGGGTGAGTTAATAACTAATTAAAAGATGACTTTTCCATATGTTTTTTTTTTCAAGTAACAAGCATAAACTTGTATTGCATTTATCAATATTTTATGAGTACCAACAGTTTTTTCAACACCGTATCTGTTCACGTGACTACACATGCTACTCACAATGACCCGTGACCCAGATTAGCAGGTGTCAGGAATATTTTCTGTATATGGTATATAACAATATCAGCTATTAATATTGTAAACACATACCATATATATTAATATTTAATATTTTAACAAGTACTCGAGATATCTCTGCATATACTTAGACAATTTGCTTGTTAAAATTTGTTATTTGAACAAGGTAAATGATAATTAACCATTTGGAGCTACCATTAAAGCCATCAACCTTTTTTTCTTTTATGAATTTTTATATTATTAATAACAATGGCATACAACTTTTTATTTATGATTTCTTTCCAGAAATGCCAATCTCTGTATTATTGTCACTGTTTCTTGTTGGATTTTCATAAAAATTTGTACCGGGGCCGTGTTGCCCGTGATCGTATGGTCGTTGGCTTTACAACATTATGTGATAATGTTCAACAAATAAAATCAAATTTGTACCACCACCATAGAAGAAAATTTCTTCATTTCTAATGCAAATCCTACATTAAATTTACAAATAATGGTTTTCAGTATTAATAAGTTAAAACACAAATTAGATTAATTCCTGAATAAAGGGCTATTGCGGGTGAAACATGATACGACCATAGTAAGTCAACAATAGTTTCTTACCCCTTTACCAGCTTTACCTCAGTTAGGTAGAAAAGTGGCTTTATCAACTCTGTATGTGTGTTTACCTCCGTGGTTTATTTATAGAAGTGGCAGCAATGTTGAATGATTTGTTGAATTATCAGAAACAATTTTGAAATAAGACACGATAAGGACGATTCAGTCATATTTTCATTCAAATTAGCACATTAATTTCAAATCCACTTTTGTTAAAATACCCTTAATTTAGATCTTCTTAGGGCTGAAAATGTCCACTTTATATATACAGTCTAAAATTATATGGACTATTCATTACCGGTAATAGAAAAAATGAGGCTACCATGTGATTTGTAGAAGTCCCTTTAAGGCAGGTTTGACTCTATATCAAGTAGTGGCCAACTTGGATGGAGATAGGAACTGTCAGATACGATTTTGTTTTCTGAGATGATTTTCATATCAATATATTATAGAGACAATATATACATGTACTGAACCGCAAAAGAAACGTCTCCTAAATTAAAGTGATGTGCAAATAATGGCATCGCACAGGGTCTCAGAAAACGGTCTATGTAACGAGCACCCGTAGCCACATTACCTCTGCATGGACCAATGTTCTGAAAAATGACAGGTGCAAGTTTGAAATTAAGACTGATTCAACTCAACAGCATTTACCACGTCTTAGCTCGCCAGACACTAATAAGTCTTATTCATCAATCTTCATTGGAAATTTCATTTTTCATCCGAGATGAAATTCATCCACTGCTGATGATACCAGTGTGACGTTGTATAGTTCACTGTAGACGTTCCAGGCTACTGATGATGTACATGGATCCTCTGGTCGGATGACAACTAATTTGTTGGCGATCAATCGACTTCGGGTAGTGTCATCACTAATTGGTCTCTGGCTGTTGCCAATTGTCTGTTATGGTGTTGCGTGGATCTAGTGAATTGATTATTCATATGTTGTCGAAGGACGTAGCGTTGTAACTCTAGGACAACCACTACACACATGGTCATTGGTACTGTTTGTGGAGATAACTAGCACTCCCATAAAGACATTGGATGGTGCATATATCAAGTTAAGTGTGTGTGCAACAAGTTCAATGTTTCAATGTTCCAATAGCTTGTTCAAGACAGAGTCATGGTATTCGTCTGGTATTCCATAGTGGTATTGAAAGCCTGTGATTTTCTGTTTTCCTCTACTTCTACCAATTATTGACCTACTTCAACAGTTTGTCAAGGGAATTGCAATACAAAAAAGTAAATATAAACAATAAGAAAATAAGTTTAAAAATGTGTACAAAAACGGGAGAGAATTTAAAGATTAGATGAAGTAATCACAGTCTGGACTGAAGGACTCGACCGATTCACTCAGCACTGCTGTCTGGGGTATGCAGTTCCAGTCTACAATGCTGCAAAGGAAAAATGATGCTTTTCTCTGTTGGGTCTTACATAATGATACCTGATATGACTGAGAGTGCATGTTTCTGGAGTGCCTCATGAGTGGTGAAAGTCTGTCACTTCTACTGACTGCCACCTTGTCATGGTAGATTATATACTTCATGACAAGGCGTGCATCTCTGTCGATCTTCCAGGCTGTGCCAGTTAAGATCTTGTAACATGTCACCAACACTAGATGTATCTCTGTTGATCCTCCAGGCTGTGCCAGTTAAGATGTTGTAACATGTCACCAACACTAGATGTATCTCTGTTGATCCTCCAGGCTGTGCCAGCTAAGATGTTGTAACATGTCACCAACACTAGATGTATCTCTGTTGATCCTCCAGGCTGTGCCAGTTAAGATGTTGTAACATGTCACCAACACTAGATGTATCTTTGTTGATCCTCTAGGCTGTGCCAGTTAAGATGTTGTAACATGTCACCAACACTAGATGTATCTCTGCGTTGATCCTCTAGGCTGTGCCAGTTAAGATGTTGTAACATGTCACCAACACTAGATGTATCTCTGTGTTGATCCTCTAGGCTGTGCCAATTAAGATGTTGTAACATGTCACCAACACTAGATGTATCTCTGTGTTGATCCTCTAGGCTGTGCCAGTTAAGATGTTGTAACATGTCACCAACACTAGATGTATTTCTGTGTTGATCCTCTAGGCTGTGCCAGTTAAGATGTTGTAACATGTCACCAACACTAGATGTATCTCTGTTGATCTTCGAGGCTGTGCCAGTTAAGATGTTGTAACATGTCACCAACACTAGATGTATCTCTGTTGATCCTCTAGGCTGTGCCAGCTAAGATGTTGTAAAATGTCACCAACACTAGATGTATCTCTGTTGATCCTCCAGGCTGTGCCAGTTAAGATGTTGTAACATGTCACCAACACTAGATGTATCTCTGTGTTGATCCTCTAGGCTGTGCCATTTAAGATGTTGTAACATGTCACCAACACTAGATGTATCTCTGTCGATCCACTAGGCTGTGCCAGTTAAGATGCTGTAACATGTCACCAACACTAGATGTATCTCTGTTGATCTTCGAGGCTGTGGCATTTAAGATGTTGTAACATGTCAACAGCACTAGATGTATCTCTGTTGATCCTCTAGGCTGTGCCAGTTAA
>MJUT01030289.1:1313563-1334011 GCA_002080005.1 Gigantidas platifrons
TCATGTTGCTCAATCTATAGTTTTCTGTATATTGCTTTGTAGATTATTGTTTGTCCTTTTGTCTTTTTTCTTTTGGACATTATATCATCAGTCCTTTTTGATTTACGGCTTCTGATTACCCCCCTTTGGTATCTTTAACTTTTCTCATATATCACAGGCTTTATAATGCAATAAAGACTAAAACTTATTTAAATCTATTTAAATATTTTATTTTGAAATTAAATAATTATGGTGTCAAACCACTAATTCACTAATTAGAGCTTAGAACATATACAAAAGTAGTCCCTTTTAAAGAAACTAGAGGCTCAGTGGGCTGAGCCTGTGTCGCTCACCTTTCATTCTGCTTTGAGGAAACTTAATACAGAACCTTCCATAGGTGCTTCCCATCAAATTTCGATTCATTTGGCAAAGCAGTTTCAGAGAAGAAGAGTTTTAGAAATCGACCAATCTCAAACAAGAATTGCCTGTGGTGGCCATGTTTGTTAATAGACCAATACAAAATGAGCAATCTCTATAGAGGACCTTCCATAGATGCTTCCTACCAAGTTTCATATCATTTGTCCAAGCAGTTTCAGAGGAAAAGCTGTTTTAGAAATCAACCAATCAGAAACAATAATTGCCTGTGGTGGCCATGTTTGTTAATGGATCTGGACAAAATGAGCAATCTTTATAGAGGACTGCCCATAGATGCTTCCTATCAAATTTTGGTTCATTTGGCCAAACAGTTTTCGAGGAGAAGAATTTTAAAAATCAGCCAATCAGAAACAAGAGTCGTCCGTGGCGGCCATGTTTGTTAACGGATCGGGACAAAATGGACAATCTTTACAGAGGACTTTCCATAGATGCTTCCTACCAAGTTTCGGTTCATTTGGCCAAGCGGTTTAAGAGGAGAAGATTTTTAAAAATCGGCCAATCGGAAACAAGAATTTCCTGTGGCTGCCATGTTTATTAATGGATCAGGACGAAATGAGCAATCTTTATAGAGGTTCCATAGATGCTTCCTACCAATTTCAGTTCATTTGGCTCAGGGGTTTCAGAGGGGAAGATTAAAATGTGAGAAGTTAACGACGACGGACGCCAAGTGATGGCAAAAGCTCACGTTGCCTTTGGCAAGGTGAGCTAAAAGTTCCTTTACCTTTATTGTATTGTGAAAAATACTGAATGGAATGGACTAGTTAACATTGATAATTGAAGTTAAATATATAAGGATTATTTTGAGCCCAAATTTGATGGATTCAGTTGAATTTTAATACCTCTATGGAGGATTTGATGCATGGTCTATAAAATTTCCCGGGGATGACGGAGATATTTTTTGAGTAGGTCTTTTCCATAGCCTGGTATTTAACTGCAATACTTTAAACATCCCATGATATTTTGACAGAACGTAGATGAATCATGTACATTTCAGAAAATATATGGTCTTGGAAAGTTAACATTGAAATAAAATAAGCAGGTATACTAAAAAAAACCCCACAAATCTAGTTAAAATAAACCTTAAAGAAATTAATTAGTGGTTCAACACCTTATATATAATGTAATAATTTAAATACTGAATAAAATTAACAAAAACAATATGTAAATAATATTTGTATAATTTGTTTCTTCATTTCTTGTGTAGTACAAAACGTCTTAAAACTGGCAATGATTTTTCTTCTAAATCACCAGTTTAATTGCCAGATTAGTTTTCTCTATCAGATGCTCCAGTCATCTTTTCATTACTGGCTTTTCTCTTTCTGAACGGCTTCAATATATCCGAAAGGAACCTGAAAACTTTTTGGTAAAATTTAAGCTTTTTTGCCTTCTGTTTTTCTATTACAGTGTGGTCAACATTAATGTTACTTCCACTTCCACTAATAACGGTGCATGCATTAGTATCACTGGGAAAGGAAAAAAGAAAAGCAAAGAATAAGAACAGAGGAAAAATGAAAGACATGACATGCTACGAGAGAAACGGTGGTATCACAGAAAATAACGCCACTGAAAATCAAGAATTATGTTAGTAGAAAAAGCATGCAATGATAAATGTTATCCTCCAGCAAAATTGTATCCAAATGATTTTAATGAGAAATCAGTTTTAAAAAAAACAAATGAAACCTATAAGAGCTATAAAAACAAACTTCAAAATATATTCAACTATAAATATATCACAGTGTCGGTTTTAATCCAAACTACACAAAAATATAACCAAGTTGCAAAACTCATAATACTCTATATAAGCTATCACAAGCTATCTAATAACAATTGATGCTGTAGGTTCAATATCAACTGGTCTAAAATAGAACTCTTTTAACCTACCATAAGATATGACATATCAAACTATTCTATACTTACTCTGTAGGTAACTTATCATTGAGTGTCTCAAGTCTTCTAACATGAGCCTGATTCTGTTTCTTTAACTTATCATTAAGTGCCTTGATTCTTCTCAGCAACCACTCCTTCACAGGTTTCAATTCCAAATGATCTAATTTTCTTTCAATATCATCACTAAATACCTTACACTGCTGATTCCAAGTTTCTTCCTGAAAAATAGGAATGATTTGTGAAATAATGGCATCCCTGACATTTTAAATAGCTATATTGGACGATTTCGACTAATCAGTAATTTGGCATCACACATTAAACCGACACAAGAAAACCTCTCTAACCAATAAAAAACAAATCTGTGATATGTTGAGTTAATACTTAAATTGAAATCATTGCTGGAGAGTGTTAGGAAATCTCAGAACACTTTCATATCTTGCCAATCTCTCCTGTCGTATAATTTTGTAATAACTTATATTTCCTGCCATTTTAGCTAATGTTTATATATTATTGTAGTAACTAAAATTTCCTGTCAGTACAGATCCTGGATCGTTTAACTTAACAGATATTTCATATCGTTTGCGTTTTTCGTTCGTTTCATTTGCGTGTATCATTCGTTCGTTTGCGTTTCGTGCGTGTAATTTATTCTTTCGTTTCGTGTATCGTTCGCCAGTTTAATTAGACTAATACACGAAACGAACGATACACGTTACACGAAACGAACCCACGCTACGATTTCCAGTTTAAAATAACTACTACAATTTCAATCTTACTATTATTAAAAAAAATTTAATTAAAGTGTAAACAAAATTTTACATATAAAAACATGTATTTCCTTTATTTACATGTACCAGTAATTTTGTACAATAAGGGAAAAACATATTTAATAAATGCATTTTTTCTATAATTTACTCTAGGACAAATAAACAAGAAATCATCTACATGTATGTAAACAAACACCTCTGGCAGTTTCACCTAGGAAATACATGCACTGCAGGTGTGAAATGTCAACTCTTACATTTGTAATTTCATTCTAATTAACAATTATATGACCTTTTGAAGCCACACGCCTCTCGGACAGCTTAACCGAGAAAATAACTGATACACCTATGTCTGGTTGGAATTGTCAATTCAGAATCCGAATAATTATAAATATTAATTCTGTATAATTATATAAATATAAATTCTGTATAATTATATAATTAAATAAATATAAATTTTGTTTAATTATATAAATAGAAAGTCATATTTGGAAGTCAAATATATGAGATTAAAAATTTAATCATAAATATAATTATTAAACACATTGGTAATATAAACTATTTAATATAAATTGTATTATCCTATTACTTTACCGACTAATTTATCATTTATATAAATAACTTGCTTATAAAATATAAGATTACAGAAGTTAATCACATAAAATATAAGATTACAGAAGTTAATCACATAAATTTGCACAAAAGTCATTCAAATAATAACACGATACTATTCGTGTATCGTACCGTCGTTTCGTGTATCGTGCGTTCGTTTCGTGTGTTCGTTTCGTGTATCGTGCATTTTTCGTGTCGTTCGTGTGAAGCGTTCGTTCGTTTTGTTTGCGTTTCGTGCATAGTGTAAACTTATACGATCCAGGGTCTGTATACCTAATGCTGAAGTAATTTACAATGCATGTCAAAATATCTACTGTTGTAACTAGAGGAACTGCCGGACGCAGGAGTCCCACATTGATACATAAATGGAATAACTTAACTGTCCACTACACGGGACTAATACCCCCCGTCCCCATCATCTTAATTGAGACAAAACATATTTGGAACACACCTTTTAGACTCATAATTCTGGGAAAACTTGATGGACAAGGATATACTACTAATGTACACATCTTCATATTAGGATCTTGCAATGTACAAAGTTTCATGAACTTCTGTTTAATCATGTAGGAGAATTTGCGGTGACAAAGTGCATACTGAATTGTCTCAAAATTTCTAAGTCCAAAGAAGCATAACAGGGGTCAAACTCAATGAACCAGGATATCCTACTAATGTGCACATCTTCATATTAGGATCTTGCAATGTACAGTTTCATGAACTTCTGATTAATCATGCAGAAGAATTTGCGATGACAAAGTGCATAATGAATTGTCTCAAAATTTCTAAGTGCAAAAAGGCATAACAGGGGTAAAACTCAATGGAAAATAAAATCCTTTATACTGCTAAGTTCACGCATCATGATCTTAAATTCCACAAAGTTTGGTGGAAATCGGACAAAAGATGTGGAAGTTGGTCCGGACAGACGGACAGACAGACTGATTCCTATATACCCCCCAAAACTATGTTTGCGGGGGGTATAAAAACTTACGTTTACTGCCTTTTTATTTAAGATTTCCTTGATCATCTTGCTAATATCAGTGGTTTTTGTATCGAACAAAACATTACTCTGATTTCCACTACTGGTGTATGTACTAGTATCACTGGAAAAGGAAGAAAGAAAAGTAAAGAATAACAATAGTAGAAAATGAAAGACATGAAATTCTATGAGAGCAATGGTGGTATCACAGAACATAATGCCACTGAAAATCAAGTTCTATGTTAGTAGAAAAAGCATGCAATGATAAATGTTACCCTCCAGCAATATTGTATCCAAATGATTTTAATGAGAAATCAGTTTTAATTATCTAATGAATGACAGTCTTTGACAAAAGCATATATCAACTTTAAATGGATTGTGTTATTTTTGATCCTTTATATACATTTCAAAGAATTGCCTTGTTTTTATAACTTAAATACACTCAGTAGTTAATTTTTATTCTAAATATATTGAAAATAATATAATAGATCAAATGATATTGAAACATTTAAAAACCTTAAGAATTTGGATGTCAGGGGATACAAGAAACCATTATTAAACCTAAGGCTAAGAACATATAATAAACTACTTTGTATTTAGAGAATGAACGTGTAATAATTCAGCTGCTGATGGTCAACCTATCATGATCCTAAAATTGTATCTAAAATACTAAATCCAACATTTACTTACAACTATTTGTGGGAAATGTCTAAAAATAATGCCTTCCATTGAAACATTTTTTTCACATGACATGAAAAGTAGTAACAATTTAAAATCAACAGCAATTTTTGGGTGTGAAATTAATACCAACAAGACATGAAGAGTATTTAGTTAAAATATTCAATATTGGTATGTTAAAATTATATGGAAATAATTCTTAAGTGACTGCACTTTCCTCTATTTTTTTCAATGAGAAAATTTTAATATTTAAGTTCATGTCATGTGAGCAATGTTTATCTAGATAAAATGTGTTTCACTTCAACTGTTCAACTTTGTTCATTAGCCAATAATTCATAATTTAATATCCTTTAATTTATATCAAATGAACAAATATGTCAAATTAATTTGTACGATGTTACATTTATTTGACGGAAGAAGGCAGGCCATATATGGGAATCTCGATACCGGTAATAAGATTAATACGCTTTACTGGTCGGTGGAAAATTCCATTCCTAAAAATAACGATAGAAGTCGTAAAGGTGACTGCAGCATTGTATAATCTATTGCTGTATAATTTGACCTTCACGCTGTCCGTAATAAAGAAATATTGTAATCGACAACTGAGACAGACTCACTATATATATGTGTGTGTATTTTGATTTAGCATAATCAAAGACAACTGCAAGAAAAATGATGATTTATATTTTCTTCTAAAATAACTTAAAAGAATGTACGAATAACAAATCCTGAGTCAGTCCTTCTTATACACAATGGTCACAGAACAACACTATATATATGTGTGTGTGTTTTGATTTAGAATAGCACAGTAGAAAATCTCTTCTCGAGACACAATAAAAAAGAAAGAAGTTAACGTTTCTAATAAACTACTTAATAGAATGTACGGCTAACAAATCCTGAGTCAGTCCTTCCTATACACAATGGTCACGGAACAACACTATATATATGTGTGTGTATTTTTGATTAACACTGTGCTTTACGATTTTAAATTCTGCAAACAGTTCATTTAAGTCCAGACCTTGTGCAGTTATAAAACGATGCAGATGGAAAATTACAAAAGGTCAGTGGGCGGTGCTTAATTTTACCTAGCGGCCATTACGTATTTAACCTTATAACTTCCAACAAAGTCCGTCAAACATAGTTCGTGGAAAAGACTTAGCTACTGTTTCAAGTTATAAATCAAAATCGTTAGAGCTTAGAACATTTTTGTACGATTTTACAACTCGGGTAACACTTTCAATAAAGTCGAATTAATTCCACATTTTGACTAATTTCAACTGGTAGGGAGGGAAAACAATAACCATAACATATCTGTAAATCATACCACACTATCTCACTACCTTAAGTATTAAATGTTTAGTTATTACTAATAAATCCTGTTGTCCTAAAACCTGGTTTACCCTTTCAGTTGAATGAATTCTTTATTGAAAAAAAGCACATACATGCTATAGCAAACATGAATATATAAAATGACAAAAAACAAAGGGATAACAGAGAACAATATAACAAAGTTCATTGTATAATTTGCAATCTTAATTTCCAAGCTGAATTCAAATTGTTAATTGTTAGTAATTAAAACATATGTGATTGATTAACTTGTTTTAATTATTTTTTTAATCAGGTTAATCCCAATTTTCCCACTATTTTTACATTTTAAAAATTATTAGAAAGTCTTACCTTATCAAATCCTTATAATTAACTAGATAAAACAATTAATAACCCAATTATGTCCATTTTTCAAAAATAAAATCATTTAGCAAAAAGATCACAAAAAATAAGAATGTAAATGTCTGAAGATTATGTCTAAATAGGATTTTTGATTTTTCAACAGTGTTGTCAAATCAATCAATTAAAATCATATAATTAGATGGAAGGTTTTTACCTAAGATGCTAACAAAAATGGTGCCATACCGTACATGCAATATATGTTATGAATGAAATAAACATATATGATAATAAATGAGACTTCCACACAGTGCACAGTGAAATCATGCAATGTTTTCATTCTCCAATACAATCTGAAAGAAACACAAATCGAGGAGGAATGTGCTGTGCAAAAAAGGGAGGCTATTCTGGATTGTTACAGGTATGTGCTACAAGTAGGAGAGTATTAGTTGTAGTGAATACATGTAATAAATACCACAGACTCAGGTCTGTCAATGCCAGCATCCATTCTGTTAAAAGAAAAATACAACAAGAAATGCAATTATATTACTAATTTAAATTCAGAGTTTTTTTTAAAACAATTTCAAAAATAAATTTAACAATAAATATATCACAGTGTTGGTTTTATTCCAAACTACACAAAAATATCTCCAAGTCGCAAAACTTATATTACTCTATATAAGCTATCACAAACTATCTGATAACATGATGACAACTGATGCTGTACGTTCAATATCAACTTGTCATAACTATCACATGACTCATTAAACCTATCACATGTCATCTGTCAAGTCACATAATAACAATCTACCCTGTAGGTTCAACATCAACTGGTCTATCATAGAGCTCTTTTAACCTACCACAAGATATGACAAATCAAACTATTATATACTTACTATGTGCGCAACTTATCATTGAGTGTCTCAAGTCTCCTCATATGAGCCTGATTCTGTTTCTTTAACTTATCATTGAGTGCGTTGAGTTTTCTCAGCAACCACTCCTTCACAGGTTTCAATTCCAAATGATCTAATTTTCTGTCAATATCATCACTAAATACCTTGCATTGCTGATTCCAAGCTTCTTCCTGAAAAATAGGAACGAGTTGTACAATAATGGAATCTCTGACATTTTAAATAACTATGGTATATTGGGCGATTTCCACTAATCAGTAATTTGGCATCACACATTAAATGACATAAGAACATCTCTCAAACCTGTAATAAAACAAATCTGTAATATACTGAGCTAATACTTAAATTCAAATTATTGCTGGATAGTGTTATGAAATCTCAGAACATCCTCTGAACACTTTCATATCTTGCCAATTTCTCCTGTTGTAGTAATTGTATATTGTCATCTGCACTTCTTTGATTAATGGATTTTGATTACCTTATCACAATTTGACACTGTTTTTTAAGTAGTCATTTCACAATTGTTTCTAAACTTTTGATAGGGTAGCACAGAATATGATTTTGTAGTAACTTATATTTCCTGCCATTTTAGTTAATGTGTATCTATTGTTGTAGTGACTAAAATTTCCTGCCAGTTTATCTTATGTTGAAGTAATTTACAATGCATGTCAAAATATCTACTGTTGTAAAAACTTACGTTTACTGCCTTTTTATTTAAGATTTCCTTGATCATCTTGCTAGTATCAACAGCTTTTGTACCAAGCAAGGAATGGTTTACTTTGTTATCCAAAGTTCTTTTATCAGCTTTCTAATCATAGACAAAAATAATAATGTGTAACTGAATGATGTGATTTATGTTAACATACAGTACTGTGTAATGAGATAAACTTTCAGTTTTAATTTTTGTGTACTATAGTCAAATGTGAAATTAATCATAAATTATAGTTGTCTTTCACCTAATACATATAAAACATATAAAAAAACAAATTAATCAAACAATTTAACTAATGAAAAATTTTCTGGAAGAAATTGTCCTCATTAACAGAACTTGATAAACTTAAGGTAATGTGAAGTTCCTTAAGCTAGACCATAGATGTTTTCTATTATGTTGCTTTAACAAGTGGAATCAGGACCTGGGGATATTTATTTCCTATGCTCAACATAGACAGGGAACCGTTAACAAAAAAAATATTGCAGTTTGAACTATATAAACTTACCATAACCACTTCAGGTATATCAGTCGTATTCACTCGTAGTTCATCATTTCTATCAGCCTTATTCACTTGTAGTTCATCAGAGTAGGCAAACAGTTTCTGCAAAATGGTATTAATATAATATTTACAAAAAATATATTATTAAATAAATGACAATATAAAAATATAAATACATTAAAGATTAATAGGTTCTTACACGAGTCCCTATTGAAGATCTGGGATTTCTTCCACGAGTGTGAGAAATTCCGTCTTTTCACGAGTGGAGCGTAGTGGAATGAGTGGAAAGACGCTGAATTTCTCTCACAAGTTGAAGAAATATCAGATCTTCAATAAGGACGAGTGCAAGTACCTGTTTCTTCTGTTTCAACTTAAAAACAAAGCATGTAGATTTCATTCATTCATTCGCATGTCAATGTCATGTTTACTACACAAAATATTACAACGCCATGTGCAATGCAGTAGATACACTTATTTAAAACCGCATTAAATCTTTTAGGGGAAATCAGTTAAAATTCAGGTAAAATTGATATTTGAAGCTTTTTTAGATCTACTAAGATGACAATTTATATTACTACAGCAGTCGTAGAATTGATTATACTCGGCCGATTTGATCGGCTGACAAATGTCATGTAAAACAAGGTCACGCACAGCTGTCTTTATGGCTTGTCTTACATAGAAAACCCAACAAAACGGAAGAATAAAAGTTCTTCCGTAAAGTGTTTTATGTTAAGAGGTGTAAGAGTATCCTTGAGTGTGGTAAATTTTGTCCTTTATTGAGTGAAGTACAGCAGAGCAAGGGTGATAATCTATATAAATGGGCTAAAATGAGGCATTTGCTTTGACTTTCTATTTATTGCTACATAAAGTGAAATTACAAACCTTAATTTCTTCTTTGTTTGCATTCTGTAAATTTAGCAGGGCATCATGGTCCTAAAAAAAATTATTCAAATGAGCAAGTATGCAAATGTTTATAATTCAAAAATGCATATTTAAAATTTTTAAGCAAAAGAAATATCAACATGTCGTGGGCCAGCATTGTCGGTAGCCTTAAATCATAAATCTTAATAGGAGAATGGATAAAAAGACAGAATCTGATCAGAAAAGTCAACTTTTTGATGTTTAATGTAATATTAAAATACTCACAACCACCTGTCATCTCTAAATCTATTATTGAAGAAAGTATAAAAAAACACATTGAATATGTTTCAAGTGAACATTTTTTATGAAACAAATTGCCTTTTTTATGTTATCATATTCTATTCAAATCTAAACATCCTTATTTTACTGATGAAGAAATTCTTATCTTTTCAAATATCTCAAATTAAGGTACAATTATGAAAAAAAACTTTTAACATACACACACACACACACAAAACATTTCTTACACAACAATTACACCCAAGTGCTTTATAGCAAAAATGGGATAAACTTTAATACAATTATTCAACATGATTGCAAATGCCAGTCAGGTTAAAATAAAAGAAAAAGCTTTAATTTCATATGGCAAATGATTAATTCAAAATGAAAGAATTTAACAAATGTCCAGCAACTGGAACGTTTTACTTATTAAAAAAGAACAACATTCCATAAATGTATATGAACCTGAAGTACCAAGATTGTATACCATGGGCAAGTCATACAAATTTAACAAGAAATGTGTGCATCACAAGATATGCCCGTCTATCAATAGGGTTTTTCCCCTTCCACAGGGGAATCATGTGGCCAAGTTTGGTCAAGATCCAATATACAGAATCTCAGAACTAAAGTTATCGTGCGGAAACGACCCTGTTGTCAAAAATTCTATTTATAGTAATGGTGACCTTGACCTTTGACCTAATGACCCCAAAATAAATAGGGTTCTTTCCCTTCCACAGGGGAATCATGTGACCAAATTTCGTCAAGATCAAATACACAGAACTAAAGTTATCGTGCGGAAACAACCCTGTTGTCAAAAATTCTATTTATAGTAATGGTGACCTTGACGTTTGACCTAATGACCCCAAAATAAATAGGGGTCTTTCCCTTTCACAGGGGAATAATGTGGCCAAGTTTGGTCAAGATCCAATACACAGAACTAAAGTTATCGTGCGGAAACGACCCTGTTGTCAAAAAGTATATTTATAGTAACAGTGACCTTGACCTAATGACCCCAAAATAAATATGCTTCTTTCCCTTCCACAGGGAAATCATGTGGCCAAGTTTGGTAAAGATCCAATATACAGAACTAAAGTTATCGTGAGGAAACAACCCTGGACGCCCGCCAGAACGCCCAACCACCCACACACTCGTCCGCCATACCCAAACACATAATACGGCCCGTCTCGAGACGGGTGCATAAAAATTTGACATCAACTTAAGATTGCTACACCTTTACTGTGGAAGAATGGTCTCATCATTGTGAATAATTCCATCAATTTCTTAAACCATATACAATGTATTAATAACAATATTGTATATTTTATATTATCATATACTTCCTCAAGATATGTTTAATTTTGCATATGTCATAAATTCAAAATGCAACAAGTCATATGTCCAGGGGGTGTAATAACCTGATCCGTATTACATGGGGGGTGTAATAATGTGTGCCGTATTACATGGGGGTGAGATAGATTTTTCAAAATGGCGACCGGAAATTTTGAATGAGATGAAGTATTTAGGTTTTCTTTTCTTTTTTTTTTTACTTTTTTTTTCTAGGAATTCACGTGTTTTTTTGTTTTTGTCCGATTAGTTTTCGTTATTAATGTTTTGTTGTTTACTTCCATCATGTCTGCTACTGTCAAAATGGATTGCGGAGAAAACATGGAAAATGCTTGTTATGCAATGAATGATGACACTGCTGGCTTCATAAATCAAATGAAAACACAAGTAGGAAAACTGAGTATAAACTGAAATTAGTCATAAACTAGTAATTTTGAAATAACTTTATGAGGCATGTTTTTCAAATGGCCATGATTTAAACACAGATTTAAATAATTTGTCAGCAAAAACTATCATTGCATTTTGTTTCGAAAACAAAAATGAATTCAGTTGTGTTTAACTTGTGCATTCTCAAAATGTTTATCATAAAAAATTATTTTGAAATTATAGAGTAAAAATACATAAAATTATGTTTTTATTGATACATAAATTATCAAAATTGGACATGAATTGACTTCAGAGTAATTTTTTTTTTTAAATATGAAATATATAGGGAATATTACAATCGTACGAATAATGTTGCCCACAGTCTGTATATGATAAATAGGTTATGATATGTCATTTTTCATATTACATGCCATATCAACCCTCGACCCATATTAGCTCTCAGGCCTTCGGCCCTTGGGCTAATATGGAGGTCTCGGGTTGATATGACATGTAATATGAAAAATGCCATATAATAATCTATAATTCTTAATTAAACATAGACAAAATCAATGATTGATAAAAGTAGTTTAAATCTAGATATGTAAGCATGCAAAGAAAGTAAACAGGCCCACATGCAGGTGAATAAAGGTAAAGCCAGATAAAAAAGAACTCAATCAAAATATTAGAACATGCTTGGCATTAATATAGGCCCACCTTCAAGTTATTTGTTCTTGAACCTCTGCTGCCGTAGCAATCCAAAACAAAGTTTACTTCTGATAATAGCCTCAATACTAGTGGACTTTGAAAAATCCTGTTTGTAAAATTACATAGTGAAATAGTTGTTATTTTCATTATCCCTTGATGATTTCAGAACAAACATTTTTTAAGGGATTTTAAAAGTACCCTTTATTCCAATCTGCAACCTACAAGATTCATATAGTATTAAATATCATAAATTAAAATGCAGCATATTTTATTACATTTTATTGCTTTCTATACTAACCGTATCCTTAAAGCCTGCTGCTTTAGTCTCTTCTAACAGAATTTCTTTAGGTTCTGATTTAGCCTGTACAGTCTCTTCTAACAGAATTTCTTTAGATTCTGATTTAGTCTGTACAGTCTCTTCTAACATAATTTCTTCAGGTTCTGATTTAGTCTGTACAGTCTCTTCTAACAGAATTTCTTCAGGTTCTGATTTAGACTGTACAGTCTCTTCTAACAGAATTTCTTCAGGTTCTGATTTAGTCTGTACAGTCTCTTCTAACAGAATTTCTTTAGGTTCTGATTTAGCCTGTACAGTCTCTTCTAACAGAATTTCTTTAGGTTCTGATTTAGCCTGTACAGTCTCTTCTAACAGAATTTCTTCAGGTTCTGATTTAGCCTGTACAGTCTCTTCTAACAGAATTTCTTTAGGTTCTGATTTAGCCTGTACAAACGGAATTTCTACAACTTTAGCCTTTTTCTTCAGCTCTTCTTCCAGAGTAATGATGTCATCTCTGATATCATGCAGTTGATCATTGACAACATAAGCCAGATTCCTTGGTTTATCAGCTTCATTTTGGTTAAATATGGTCCTAATTTCTTCTTCAAAGTTAGTTCCATGTTTGATTTCCCATCTTGAACTGTCATGCTTATTCATACCCTGAATAAGGTCGAGTCGATCTTCCAACATGGAAACTTTCTTTTGTAAGTAAATTATTGTTAAGTCCTGCATTTCATTTTCATGTCGTTGAAGGAGATCTTCATTAAAAGTCACAGATCGTGAGGGAGGAGGAACTAATAAAGGTACTAGTGGTTCTAATGTTTCACTGATCTAGTAGTTAAGATAGAGAGAAAGGATTACTACACAGTTAGAATAGAAAGGATTATTATAAAGTTGAAGTGTTAGTGTATTAAATAATAGTTAGAATAAAATGATGGTTAAAACTGAAAATATAAATACAGTGAAACCTGTCTAAACCAAACACTGAATAAACCAGCATCCTGTATAAACTGAACTTTAGATTCTTTCTAAGATTCCTTATCTCATAATTAAAATATGCCTCCTTCTGAGTTTCAGTACATGTACAACTACTTAATAAAAATTGAATCATTTCCTGTCAAACAAACACCATAATTTTACCTGTCCAATTATCATGAAAAAAAAGGTTTGAAAGAGAGAAATACAATGTCTTATAAATAATATATCTAAAGATTTAGTACAGAATTATGCCTTATCAATATGTTTGTCCTAAAATATAAGATGTTAGTTCTAATCAAACAAATTCAAAACAATGCAATCTATACTAATGGAAAAATTTTATTACAATACACTCTATGAACTACTGTTTTTTTAAATTATATCTGCCAAGATTTTGTTGATGATAAGAATGAACGACATTTGTTATAGTATATATAATTTCACACTATTCAATAGTTTTAAAACAAATTTGAATTTACCTGTTCCCTTGCAGCTGCTAGGGCATCAATTTGCTCTTTCAACTCCTGAAGTTGTTCTAATAGCTCTGATGATACATCTGTAAGACAAAGGGGAGTAATTATAAATGTTACATGCAGTAAAATTTCCTAAACATGCTGTAGGGTACTTCTAAGATAATTACCACTAGGCCTCAACAAAAGTCAAGCTAAGGACACTTCACCATGACATCAAATGAAAATTAGAAGACAAATATGGTTGAGTCTCATTATCTCGAACTCAGAAAATAAGCCATTTCATTGGATAATTCAAAGCAAAAATTTAGTTTATTGGTAGTACAGTAGCTTTCAGCAAGTAATTTATTACAGAACTCAAATACTCAGGTGTTTCGAGGTAATATCATTGGTCCCTTCGACTTCAACCTAAAGAGATTTGACTGTAATGTCATTAGATAAAACCAGTTTTGTACATACCGGTATATACAAGAGATTGACAAGGTTTCATTACTTACTCAACCCATCTAAGGCACCTTGATCCAACTTTTTCCTCATTTCAGCCTAAAAAAAGACAGAATAAAAATTCTCTAAATTTCAATGAAAAAGAAAACATGTCAATTTAAAGCTTTCATACAGACATGAAATAAAAAAAAATTGAACATGAACATGCATATCTGTAATTTTCATTTTTTTTCTCAGATATAATTGTTGTCACATAAATTAAAATATCAACCGCCATGTCAGAGTTCTTGAAATTTGTTGGTTTAATCGGTTTGGCCGACAAAAATCAGCATGTCCGACATATTCCACATCTCTGTCGGCCCACTGGACCGGCAAAACATCTGCCGGTATTCTAGGCCGACATTTCCGGTATTTGATTCATCTCCATATCCTAACCATTTCGCATATTACGCATCCGGAAGTTATCTATTCCGTTTTTCTTAATTTTGAAAGTATGACGACCAGGTGGCAGATTACATTTAGTCCAGGTGCAAAGCTTGGCAAACGAAAAAGAGAGGACATAATCGGAACTAAAGAAAGTAAAAAACAATATGAAATTAATCGAGAGCGTCAGTTTTAACAACACTGGCTTGAAAAAACACCTTGGCTACGATACGAAAGGGAATGAAGAAAATCAGAACTCAGTACAGAGTGATACACAGCTAGAGAATGAGGAAGGCATTGATAGAGAGAGTGATGAAATAAATAGAACTAGAGAGAAAATAAAAATTGAGAATGAATTGGAAAGAGAAAGTGAGAATGATTTGGAGGATAAAAGTAGAGAGAAAATAAAAACAGTAGAAAGTGAAATGAGTAGTGATTCAGAGTGTGAAATGAGTGAAGAAGAAACATTAAGAGCTATAACTGAATATGAAATTGAGTATGAATTCAACTAGTTAGTGACATTCTGATGTATTCATACACATAATATTTACACAAACACACATATTGCTATTATAAATTACTGAAAAGTTATTGTTGAATAAAGTTAAATAAAGGCATTTCTGTATGGAGGTCAGAAAAAAGTTCGGACTGACAGATTTTGGTTGGGACTGACAAAGTTCCATTAGTTGTCAGTCCAATGTCTGACAGCACAAAAAAAAATTCAAGAACTCTGCCATGTTGTCATATTATGTTCAATCTTGTGAATAAAAAATACTGTACATTAAATAAAATGCAAGACAATTTTTTTTTTTTCATTTCCAAGAAGCATACACTAGATTGAGGACATCATCAAGTATATCATGCTGGATCTATGTTTTAATAATCAGCTGCGTATCTTGTAAAGAAAAAGAAAAACATCTATGTCAAATTAAACTGAGGTAAACTCCTGAAAGCCACTTAAAAGATTAAGACTAAGTGTTCAAATCACCAATGTATACTATGTGCTGTTTTTTTCAGTTATATAATATATTTGAAATTTTATAATAATACTACAATAATGATTCAATTTTATGATACATTTGTATTTACCTCCAATTCCTCCACTCGTCTGGACAGTACTTCATGACTTCCACCAAGTTTCTCTAACTCTGCACCACAAGTTACTGAACGTAAAGAAGTTGGTCTAGAGGGCTAAAATAATCATTAAAAAACAATTCATCATCTATATAAGCTTATGGTGTTTATTAAACAACATTATTAAGAAAATATTGGTGAGCCATGCTAATTTGGGTCACGGGGTACTGTAAGGTCCTGAATGATTACCTGAAGGATTATTCTAAACTGTGACACGTGGACGACCTGTGGACTCCTGTTGGGCAACTGTGAACGGGCTTGCAATGACAAAAAATCTTTCAAATTTAATTGAAAGAGGCCGGTGTTTACAAGAATTTACCCTTTGGGCACCTCAAACGCTGGAATTTCGGAATTTCCCATATGTGTTTCAGTGGGGTGAAAAAGGATGTTATAAGTTGCTGATTCAATTATAAATATATATACTGAAAAAAGAGTTAATTCATATTGATATGGTGGACCTCACTTAATTAGTGACTTTGATTTCATAATTTCAGTTTACATGTTGTATATATTGTGTGTTAAATGTAAGTTCATTCTATCCATCATGCTATGCCAATTCATCATTATTAATATTATAAATAATAATACATTGGTAGCTTAAATATAAAGCCATAATTTGGCTATTCCAAATTATATCATACCTATTAACAAGAGAAAAAAGAAGAAGAGAAGAAAAAAAAACTTTTTCTTTTTGTAAGATTCTGCTATTAATATACATGTGTTTATGCTTGATAATTAAGATGAATTGCATGTATACACGACGGGTAGATTGCTCTATGTCTTATGTAAATTGTTTTCTAATTGTTCCATCTTGTCGCTGGAGAGGATTTGCATAGGCATAACCTGTTATCCAATCCTATTGATTTATCAATAAAATATTTGAAATGAAAAAAAAATGTTAGGGACAGACACAAAATGTGGTGGTGTTAAACTTGTTTTAAAGTAAAAAAAATGCTATAAAAACTACACTAAGCTGCTTTCCATTCTCACAAATGCTTTTTTTTTTAACGAAATGACATATTAAATTTTTTTTTTTACTAAAACTGAATATAGAAAAATTGTCCAGTGCATAAAATATACTTTGTAAAAACTGGTTATTTTGAAAGGTATTTACAATACCAATCAATATGTTATAAAACCCCTAAAATGTATCTACCTCATAATGCACATGTTTAAAAGATTTTTAATATTTGTCATTTGCATAAGAAAATAAATTGTAAATTTGCATCAAATGAAATTGTCAACATAATAAAACTAATAATCTGTTTCTTGACCTTATATATCACCAAACATTTATTTAATTTCAGATTCCAGATATTTGAATAAAAATTATGCTGATTCCTTGTACTTTCTATGACACAAAATGGCAATCAGATAAGAAAGTAAATAATTATATACCATTATACAGAAAATATTCTTGAGACCTGCTAATCTGGGTCACGGGTCACTGTGAGTTGCATGTGTAGTCTATTTTTATCTTGGACAATAGTTTATAAATATAGAATCTTGACAATGTAAAGGGAAGATGCTATGTTATATTTATTCATTTGTTTGATTCTGGAATATTGTTGATCATTGATTTAAACAAGAAAAAAGAGAAAAAAGGGGGTGAATTTTACAGTTAAATAAATGTTATATAATAAATGTTATGTTTCGACAGTTTAACCCGTCACTGTGAGTAGCATGTGTAGTCTATTTTTATCTTGGACAATAGTTTATAAATATAGAATCTTGACAATGTAAAGGAAAGATGCTATGTTATATTTATTCATTTGTTTGATTCTGGAATATTGTTGATCATTGATTTAAACAAGAAAAAAAAGGGAAAAAGGGGGGGAATTTTACAGTTAAATAAATGTTATGTTTCGACAGTTTAAAGAGAAAAATATAAATTTGTTGCGACTAAAGCTTAAATCAGCGTTAAAAATTGAACAAATATCAGTGGTTTTGTAAATGAGAGGAGTTTGAAATAAAAACACAGGACCGGACTTTAAACAAAAATAATAATCCAGGATTATTTGAATATAGAAAAATGTCAACAACAAATTATCGCTACGTCGAGTATGGATATCACGTATATTTGAAGTTATTATATGGACATACGACAACCCAATTTCCGGAAACTTAATGTCAGCAACATAATAGTTTTTTATTAAAAAAAAATCCAGGACCTCTGTGTCCATGAATTTTTTTTTTTTTACTGATATAAAATATGACTTACTACTGGATCTGTCTGACTTGACATTTCAATCACAACTCTCTCCGTTGGTTGCTGCAGGTTTTCCCGGTCTTTTCTGGTACTTTGTAAAGCATCTTCTAACTCTGCCCGAGTCATACATTTTGCAAAATCATCAGGGGATGGCAAGTTTTTGAACTTATCGTTCATTTCATTCTAAAAAAAACCCATATCAAATGTATATTTGCATTTCAAAGGGAATGAAAACCCCACAAAATAATACTTCTCAATGAAATAAGAGTTCTGTCCCAGAAATGATCAACTGTATTTTACAAGTATTGAGATTGATATTAATATTTCTTCATACAATAAATCATGTTAGAGCCTTTGATATTGGAACTTAAATTTTGCTATACAAATTTTAACTAATTACAAAAACGAGTCTAAATGATGTTTTCTTGTTTCCACAAGATTAAGTCATCTATTAAACTAAGCTATCAATATTAAAAGGCTATATGACACGAAATATCATAATTTGTGAACCATAATTTACACCTTTAATATTATCCATAAGATATTTGTTAATTGGTATATCTCAAGTTATTATCGGTTGGTACATTTGTACTTACTCCTCTGATCTGATCCATTTGCTGTTTGTGTTCATCTCTAAGGGCCTGCATTTCTTTAGACATATCCTCTATCATTGACTTATACTGGAAAAAAATACATGCAAAATAAACATTTTCTAAAGATTCTGGAAATTTGCTTCCACAATATTGAGCAATTTATATCAGATACATATATGTACAGAAAAAAAGCATTGGATGTCAATATTTAGATATAAGTCTTCAACAAGATTGATGTTAGACCAAGATCCCATAGCACCATCTGAACCTCTATTTAAAAAAACTGGGATGGATAAGTATTGAACAAATAATCAAATATCATAAATATCTTCTTGTTTTTAAATGTCTAAAGAATGAAGCACCTTTATATTTAAAAAATAAAAACCATTATTATACTTCGTGTAAGTTTCTGTAGTGATATTTGGTACTGTAATATTTTGGCATATTACATTTTTTTGTACCTGGGTAATATTTTGGCATATTACCTGGACAATTAGACACTCAGTTTAATAATGATATTAATGTGGTCTTGTCCAGGTAATTTTATTACCTGGACAAGACCATAATATTATATAAATAATACCTGTCGGATACAAATCACTACACTCAGAAAGTGCTGTTAAATTACGGTACCCCTAACCCTCAACTTGTTGAAGGTGGTCAGTATTTGGTAGAAGTAGAAGATGGGTTAAGATGGCGGCCGGAGCTAGTGCATTAAATTTTGCTCTCATCCTATCTGGAATTTTATTAAGATTAACACCTGAGAGAGCCCCAAGAACTGTTTTGAGATATGAAAGACCTGAAAACCTAGGCTTCTATGCATGTTTGGTGACCACAAATGTAGGCAGTTTCAACTATGTCATTGAAAAACTTATCTCGTCAGCTCCACTGAAGGTGAACTCGATTCAAAATGGCCGACCAATAACAACAACAATACAAACATCAATCAGTGATATGAAGAATACCACGAAATATTGCTTAATTTTATATATAATGATGAGCGGGGACGTCCATTATAACCCTGGACCCATACGGTACCCCTGTACAAAATGTAAACAACCTGTAAAGAGTAACCAGAAAGCATTACAGTGTGACTTTTGCGATCACTGGACGCACTTGAGATGTACAACCATAACGGTAAAGGAATACTATATTTTGGCCAAATGTGACGATCAATACTTCTGTCCTCTTTGTTATGATCGCTTGCCAGCCTTTTCTGATTCGTTTTTTCTGAATACTTCAGTCGGAAA
>MJUT01030289.1:1338125-1352572 GCA_002080005.1 Gigantidas platifrons
ATTTTTGCCGCCCCTCCCCCTGGAGATAAATAATGACCGGTCCCTAAGGCTCTAAATATGCTGTGAGTCCCTAGCCTACACCATAAAAATTCCGTTGTGCTATTTATTTTTACAAAACAGACAAAACGACAAAAACGGTATTTTCATAGTTTGTGATATTGAGCGTTCATTTTTCGTCTTATTTTGTAAGGTTTTTCCTTTATATTCTTCATAAATTTGCCTTTTCGCAAATCATACAGGATGCATGCATGGTCTTGAGTTACAGATTCTGGGCATTATTTGATTACTTGATTTTTCCGACTTGTCATGTTTCATCTCCCCACTCCCCCTTTTTGTCAATATGACTGAACTATTAACGACTGTCATACAAGTCAGTGGGAGGTTTGGCGCGTCGTAAAACCTGGTTTAACCCACCATTTTCTTGGACAATACCTGTACAAAGTCGGGAATAGACAGTTGTTTTCTAGTTTCACATTTGGTCATGTCTTAGGGTTAGAGAATTTACATGTACTGATTGTTTATATACTTGGTAACGTCTTAGGATTAGACGAGTGCCACTTGCCAATCTGCTATCAGAACCCACCATTTTCTGTGGAAAATGCATGTACCTAGTCGGGAATTTCAGTTGTTCCGTTGGTTGAGATGGTTGAGCTTCTTATAGCTTTTGTCGGTTTTTGTGTGGACTTTCCCTTTTAAATGCGCCTTGGGGTACCATTGTTATTACCTTTATTCGGTAGCGTACCAACTGATCTGGCGTAATGCCTTACCTAAAATTGCTCTTTCCGAGATATATAGGGGTCAAAAAGGCCCAACACTATAAATTGTAACTAAATTGTCCTATTTTGAAGAAATTAAAAATAAAAACAACAACAAAACAAGACGTACAAGTGGGCCTCCTCCTTACAGAAGAATTTCGGGAAAAATTAATGCTTCCAAAAATTAAACATAAGAATATCTGTAAGTTTTATTGAATTCCATTCTGTTGTTTAGGAAGAGTTATGGATAAGCAACAGTACCCTTTCTCTATTGTATTTGTATGACAATTACATAGCCTTAAATGACAATGTCCAAAAAAGTGAAGACATTTTAGCAAGAACTGTTAAATTAGGAAAAAATAGAAGGTACACAATGCCATTTGGTACTGAAGAATTCCTGAATGAACTTTGCCATTTGGTACTAAAGATTTCCTGTAAGATTCATTCAATTCCATCAATTGTCCATGGTTCTAGTTTTAAAAATATCAAGTCTGTTAAAGAGCTCTAAAGAGCTCATGTTCTATGTTGTATTTGTATATACATGTATATGCTTCTGTAAATAAATACATGTATTACTATGCTTTAATTGCACAGACGACACCATATCGAAACTGATCATGATAGCTGAAAAATTGCTCACAACAGTTATTGTTTTCATTGCTAGCTTGTCTAGTTTATTAAGATAGAAAATACAATTCTAGTTTTTTATAGGTAGAATGTCCTATGAACCATTTTTCAAAAATGATTTGTAAATTATGTGTGGTTGAATTTCTCACATCTGTTTACTGCTGTAGTTCTGTTGTTGCCCCCAAGATAAAGACACACGACCAAATTTCTTCACTAAGGGTACATCCCTTCTGAAGAGCCTCCACTGGTTGTGCAGTAAAATTCAAACACCTGAGCCCCCAAAGGACAGTGATGTTATAAAAATACATGTTTTTGTACTTTATTGAGAAGGTAACACAGACAACTTGTTTAGCTAACAATGAGCAAGTTTGTTATTACAGTGGGACCTGTATATATATAATCCGACACGCCAATATGAGTGGCCGTTCATGTCATTGGCGCGATAATATACGCGTATATTATCAACATATACATGTACGCGTATATTGTTGCTATATACGCATATATTGTTGTTATATACGCGTATATTATTGTATACACGTTAATACTTTAAATGAATTTTTTGGTACATATATACGCGTATATTGTTGCTATATATGCGTATATTGTTGTTATATGCGTATATACCCAAAAATTCATTTCAATTATTAACGCGTATATAACAACAATTAACGCGTATATAACAACAATTTACGCGTATATATAGCAACAATACACGCGTATATTATAGTGCCAATGATATGAACAGCCACTCATACACCAAGGGACCAGGGAAATGTGTCGGATTGTACAAGATGTTGGAAAACTCAAGTTTTAGTTTTTAGTTAACAGGTAGTTGTAAGACGAAAATTCCCATCCATTTTCTTGTGCCAATATAAAGCTCCAACCACTGTCCCTTATGTACCTTCATGGTTGTTTATAAACTTGTTCTCATCATGAATAAAGCAGAATTTGTACACACCTGGTCGAGTGATCATAGATAATAGCCATTCAATTTAGATGATTTTCTCAAATCTGTCCCCATAGTACATATTGTGCAAATTAATACTGTTTATCTTTTTTTTCTATTGTCATAGAAGTTCCAAACTTTCACCATATATATTACCTGAGAGTATTATTACATAAGTAATGAATAATATATACATAATATCTATTTTTTTCCTGACATGTTGTGGAAAAACAAGACTACAAAAAAAACAAACAAAAAATGAACGACATATTGTGGTCAATGGGGAGCTGGCTAAAAGTTATGTGAAATGTCAAGTCTTCATGTTAACCATTTGTTTCTCGACTTCAATCTAGGAAGGGGAAATATTTACCTGAACAGATACAAAACTAAATAAATTTAACCAAAAAATATGATAAAAACAGCTTGCTGTACTTGCTAAGATCCCAACAATTAAACATGATTAAAATATGAAATGAATGATCCATTGCATGCACAACTTGGAAATTTAAAGCACTTTTCAAAATTAATGTTCTTTAAATAAAACTAAATAAAATACCAGTGGTAAGCCTTACTGGACCCTTGACATGAATATGTTACTAGTATATTCTTTGTGTGGAGATAATTATTAAAACAAATACGACAGAGTATGATGTATCAACTTATTTAGATACATGAGGCACCCAACGAATCTGAATTCCTCTTTCAATGGTAAATGAACACATTTTCTCAATTATTCACACATGATGGGTTGGGAACTAATGAAATGAATGAACAATGAACATAACAATACTGTAACGGTACAAAGTGACATTGTAACATACAGATAATAATATTTATAGACTAAAGTTTTACATAATTAGAAGGGGGTATTTTGGGTGGATTAGATGGTAGTGGTGGTGGTTCAGAATTACTCCACTGATTATTATTGTATTGTCCTTGTGGTTGGATTCCATAGTCATTCTGTGTGTAGTTGTTCATCTGACCTTTATCTTGAGGATACGCAAATTGCAATGTCCACCTCCATCTTGTGTTTGTGGGGTATTATATATCAACCAGATTGGTTATTATAACCACCGGATTTAAATGTGCCACTGGTAAATAATTACTAAATCCTTTTGTTCGACCACTTGTGTTTCCAAAACCCCCTTTGTCCCCCAAATCCACTATTATGATTTGCTCCTCCATAACTTGATACCCCTGAACTTTCCCCATATCATGAATGGTATCAGGACAACTCGGTACCTGGACATCTCGGTACTGAACATATGCGACATTTCGGTACTCGGTATTGAATGAAAGGCAAATCGGTACTTTCAAGGAAATAATAATTTGATTAAATTTAAAAACTTATTTTGTATATTTTTTACATTTAGACGTTGTTTATACAAATTTTTATGTGTGTTTTTTTTTTTAATCATCTTTAATTAAATTGACATCAAAGAGACAATTTATTAATATTTGTAAATAACTTTTATTTTGATAACTACGTCCCTTTATCAATAAATCACAGATAAACTTAACGAGATGATTATTTTCATTTCTGTTTTGTTTACATAACTGTTTTAATTAGATAGCTTTAATTACCAAATTTAATTTCTTTAATCATACATGTAGGTCAATGCTTTTAATCTTTTGTTGGACTTCAAAAGACGATAGAAGCTGAACTTCATTTGAGGAATATTTGCCAAACCGAAGAAAATATAACAATTGTAGTCAGTACCGAATTGTCTCATCCAAGTCCCGAACTGTCCAGTACCGAGATATTCAATTCAGTACCGAAATGTCCAGGTACCGAGATGTCTAGAATTCATCCCGAATGGCCTCCTCTGCCACCATATAATCACCCCTGCTACCCCTCCGAACCAACCACCTCTGTCGTCTTCACCACCACCACGCCCATATCTATTACGACCTGTAATTAAAATGACTAGAGGCTCAGTGGAATGAGCCTGTGTCGCTCACATGTCGGACCAACTAGAAACAAGAATTGCCTATGGCGACCATGTTTGTTAGCGGACTGGAACGAAATGAACACTCTTATTGATGACATTCCCACCAAGTTTCAGTTCATTTGGCAAAGCAGGTTCAGAGGAGTTTTTTTTTTAGAAATTGACCAACCACAAACAATAATTGACTATGGCGGCCATGCATGTTTGTTAGCAGATCGGAATGAAATGAACAATCTTTATAGAGGACCTTCCCTAGATGCTCTCTACCAAGTTTCGGTTCATTTGGCAAAATGGTTTTAGAGAAGATTTTCAGAAATTGTCAAACCAGAAACAAGAATTGGCTATGGCGGTTTCAGATTTCTTAGAAACTGACCAACCAGAAACAGAAATTGCCTATGGTGGCCATATTTGTTAATGCATCGGGGCGAAATGAGCAATCATAAAAGGGGACATTCCATAGATGCTTCCTACCAAGTGTCGGGTCATTTGGCCAAGCAGTTTCAGAGAAGATTTAAATGTAAAAAGTTAACAGACGAAGGATGCAAAGTGATGGGAAAAGCTCACATGGTCTTTTGGTCAGTTTCGCTGCAAGTGCAAATAAATTTCATATTTACCGACAATGTACATTTATTGTATTTATCCTGCAATGTCTACAAGTCCAAAAACAACTGGAAATTGCCTGAATATAGCAGAAACAATAGTCGTTCTAAAAGTTTTCAATGATGTCCTCTATCATGTCTGCACTTAACTGTTACCATTTCTTACCATCGCTACTATATGAATCTGGTCCAAGAAAAGCTATATTTTGGTCAGTGACCATATAGAACAAATATTTATCCAGTCAATGCAATTTGACTGCTCAAATTGAAACAGTGCAGGATAAAACATAATATGTGATACCTTTCATCAAAATTGAGCTACTGTTCAAACTTCATCTCATTTGGTAGAAAGTGAGGTCTGATGGTGTGGTTTACCCATCAATGATTTATTTATAGTAACAGCAGCCATGTTGGGTGATTGATGTGTCATCGGATACGCTTGAAGGATGATTTATGCTAAGTTTGATTGAAACTGACCCATTGGTTTCAGAAGATAAGATTTTTCAAATAGCTTATGCCGGATATAAGGAAGGACGGACGGTCAAGACACCAAGTGATGGAAATAGCTCACATGATCTCCTTGGATCAGTCCTTGCTCTTACTCCGTAATACTACATGCTTAGCGGAGAAGCAGCAAATACAAATTATATAGTCTTTGGCTTGACCGGAAGTGGCCTGAATCTGTAGTCTACTGTACTCGAGGAGAGTATGCTAATAACTAGTCCGAGATTCCTCTGCCGTTCGACGACTATTTAGAACTTGCTGTTGTCGTTGAACGTCAGAGCGCTTGCCATAAACAAAACAGCGGATTTTCCTCTCACACTCGAGAGAGGCACATTTCCACGTTTTGTGACTATCAGATTTTATTTTCTATCCAAAACCCTTATATAAATCGCTTCACCAATCATTTCTCTATTAATTCATAGCCATCTTACCTTCAGAAATTGGTGTTACACTCCATTACAGCACAATTTCCCCAGACCATATGATTTCGTCATTTTGAACACTGACATTTTGAAATATTTGTCACGTGACTTCGAGAGAACTACTATTACCGCAATGTATCATGGGAGATGATTTGCATATATGATCTGACCTTGTCCAAAATAGGGGGAAACGTAAGACATGCTCTTTCCGAAGCCCACGGATAACACTGCCAAATGAATCTTTTCTATCCAACATATTTTGTATTATTTTCTTCTGCTCTGATTTGAGCTGTAGATGGAACTGTTTGTCCTGCAGAATACGCTTTATATCGTCTTGTATGTTTGTTTACGTATGCTAATTTGGCGCACTGCATTTAGTATCTCTCATCATGCAATGCATTGCTGTCATCTTTCAGTTAGTAACGCGAGATCACGTTAAAAAATGGCAGTGAAATGACCAAATCATCGGGTGTAAGGAAAAAACGTGCTGTAATCGAGTGTAACACCACTCTCTGAGGGTAAGATGGTTATGAATGAATAGAAAA
Organism: Gigantidas platifrons; assembly: GCA_002080005.1. Classification (NCBI taxonomy): domain Eukaryota; kingdom Metazoa; phylum Mollusca; class Bivalvia; order Mytilida; family Modiolidae; genus Gigantidas; species Gigantidas platifrons. The sequence continues at coordinate 1,344,476 of MJUT01030289.1, forward strand.
ATGATTGGTGAAGCGATATATATTAGGGTTTTGGATAGAACATACAATCTGATAGCCACAAAACGTGGAAATGTGTTACAAATGAGATGCGGGAAAAAATCCGCTGTTTTGCTTATGGCAAGCGCTCTGACGTTCAACGACAACAGCAAGCTCTAAATAGTCGTCGAACGGCAGAGGAATCTCGGACTAGCTAATAACCATTACATAACCGAATGCAATTTTCATGGTCTTGATCATATGGTAGTTGATATAACAACACAGTCAGTGCCTATCCACACTTAGGGTTACAATTTTGGATCCTGTCTGTGATTGACTTATTGTTGACTGATGGTTGCTTAACGTCAAGCGGCAAATATTTCATGGATATTTAGGATGAGAACAAGTTACAAAATATCTAAAAACAATACAGAAATGAAGAAGTGATGGGACAACTGGGGCAACAACTTGTATGGCAAGTTTGGTATGTCAAAATATTTAGCATTTTGTAGCTGCTCCTGTCTGTGATGATGTGAGTAAGTGAAAGATTATTGTGTAACACCAACTGAGCACTTTTTCAGCTATATCATGGCGAGAACAAGTTATATTTTTGATGAGATGATGCTGGTGATCGATGAGTTGGATTTTGATAGTGCTAGCTACTGAAACAACAGTCCACGGGTAGGCACATCGCTCCACTCGGACACATTATTCTAATTCAGAGCCAACCAGTCTGTTACTTCTTAGTGCCGTGTGCTTGGTGGAGAAGCAACAAATACCAATTTTATAGTCTTTGGTTTGATCCGACTGGGGTTCGAACCCACGATCTACAGCACTCGAAGCGAGCATACTAACCATTACACCATTGATGCAGGTGTGAGATGATGTGTGCTGGATACAACATTATATGTAAGTTTATGAAAGGTCTGTAGTAATTTCCTACCAATAAATATAACCACCATGATATAGGTACAATATTATTGAAAGTAATATTACTGTATATTTTTTTAACCACATTTTCCCCTTTTAAATTGATGAGATTAAAACAGTAAACCATGCCAGTTAAACTTAGTCAACATGAGACTTATGCACCAAGAAATATGATAAAACACATATTATTATTTATATCTATTTGACACTTTTCTGTACTTTTCAGTGCCACAGCAAATATGTCATAAAACAAGTATGTCATATTACTACATGTATAGCTAACATCAGTGTGAGATTCAATAGTTCACAGGGTAAACATGAATATTTTGTTTCAATTTCAAGAAATATAATTGATTATAAGCAGTAATAACACAGTATTTTACATTATTCTGTTGTAAATGTTGATCGGCATCCTGACAAAATGTTTAAATGGTACTCATAACAGTACAATGTTTAAAGGAATATTGTTTTCATAAAAAAAAATAATGATACTGCTGTATACAGGTTGTTTATGAGTTCTTGCTATACTCAAGGTGTCACGACACCAAACGTTTTGAAATTGATCATGAAATAATATTGACTTAATATTATTATCACTTCAATGCTTCAATTCAAAAATCCAATTATTTTCTTTACAATAATACTAAACAAAATATAATCTCAGCTGACGTGGTAAGCACTGGAGTCCATGTCGTTGGCACCTTGACAGGTTTGTTAATACATGTAGATTTAATTTATAATTTCGAGAAAACGAACAGAATTTGAATGGATTTGTACATTAGCGACATAAAAGTTACTTAGAGACACCTGAAATTTTGACTCATTGAATTATTGAGAAAAAAAATAAAGTCGAAATAGTTTAAAATAGGATTTCAGAATTTTTGTTTACTTAAAAGAAATTTTGGGTAAAACCAGTTTTGACATGATGAGATTCAACTGTATTTATATTTGTAGATAAAATTCAACCTGAATTCATTAAGATATTCTTTGTTTTTGACAATTTAGTAGAACAACTCATACATGACATATCAATACACATTCTCTACAAACAGAAAAGAAGTTTTAAGGAAAGAGGTTTACTCTCGTAAGAATAGACCATTTCACGATAACTGCGGTCCTACATTCATCTGGGACATTTGTGAGTGGAAAAATGATGATTTCGCAGAAAAATCATGAAGTCATAAACACATTCAATTGTTCTAAGACATAAATTTACGGGAAATGGTATTATTACTACTCACAAACGTCTTGGATGAATGCAGGACTGACGTTATTGTGAAAGGGTCTATATACAGAAAACAAGTGATTTAGGAAAATAAGTGTTGGAAAGTTTAAATTAAAGATAAATGAGAGCAACATATGTTTGTAATAACAGCAATTTTAATAAATATTCAGTAGAAAATATACATGGCTTCCATCTTGGAGACGAACTCCAATCATAATATATTGAATAGTCCACTGTATATAACTATATATAATAATCAATCTTTTTATAATACATTACATCAATATACAACTACGTGTACTGGCCTTCATACAACTACAGTGAAAACTGCCTTGAGATTACAACCCCTTCCAATACAAAGTGGTATTTCTATAGCGGTGGTCTCTCACAAAAGGTTTGAGTAATACATATAATGAAGAGTTGTGTCGTTGTGCAGTGATCGTATAAAATAATTAGGTTTCTCAAGATAGGTTTGACTGTATGACTAGGTAATACAATACTCTACCCATACTACATTAAAATGCCTACAGAATAAAATCTTCAAAATATCTAAAGTAAAAGCCCTGAAATGTATAATAAATTATAACTAGAAGATAGTACATTACAGTAAACTTAAGTGATCATAGTTTCCCACGGGTAAAATATGTTAACGGGGTCCCAGAAAAGCAAAATTTCAGTCAGTGACCGTATATAGCAAAAAAAGAAAAGAAAAAAAAAGCCAATGCAAAAACAGAACAATGCAGATAATATAATTTATTGAACTACAATCTATATGATTTTTTTTAATCAACTGGTTTTAATACTATATCCATACTATTTTAATGCATTATTATTATAGTGATAAGTGTACAATGTTAATTATGGAACATGAGGGTATGCCAAATTTAAGACAAAAATCATTTATTTTCTATTATTCTTGATTAATATAATCAATCGGCAAATCAACATATGATACATTCTTTGAATGTGAGACTCTTGTCTTTTTGAGTCAGAATATTCCATTTTTTGGGGGTTGAAAAATATGATATATATCTACTAATATTAACAAACTCCATAAACAATCCTATTGTTCAAAAACTCACTGTTTGTGACAAGAAATCTTATGTTTTAAAAAGACCAATATGCCAGTTGTATGCATAATGTCTAAACATACATCTACATTTTATGCATTATTTAAATTTTTTTTTTTGTAATTTTCATTTTTTAGACACTACTGAACAATTACACAAGACAAAATATACTGGTAAATTATAAGATAACCTTATAAAAAAAAAGATTAAAGGAGAAATGTATAAATAATGCAGGTAAAACAATGGACATACAAAATGTATATAAATGTATCAATATAGATATGTCATTAACCTATATCATATACATTGTATTTAGATTAAAATACAGGCATTTTGTATAATATGCATTATCAATGATTGTCCAATGCCTTTATATGGCACCCCTATAACTATAAATTTGTATATTCAGAAATGTCACTTAAAATATTAAAATATTTCATTTATACATACATAAGGTTCTTGGGTTGATACGGCATGTGACACAGATCCTGACATGTAATATTCAGTATATATTATTCAATAATTTTGACCATTTTTCTTCATGTTTAATCAGATCTCCTGTAATTAATACTGTATATTTTTCGACTTTTTCTCTACCTATAAGTTTAGCCTTTAAAAGTTTCGACTTTTTCTCTACCTATAAGTTTAGCCTTTAAAAGTTCAGTGGTTGGCAAATGATTGGACCATTTACAGCAATGGATAAAGTGTTTTGCAAAAAGTAATACAAAGTTGATGATCTCGTATGGAAATTCAGCCGTATTTGTATTGAATATTGTGTTCTCTATATTTAATTGAATGGGCATTTCAAGTATCTCTTCCAACCATCTTCCTACTTGTTGCCAGAATTCTTGGACTTTAGGACATTGCCAAATGTAATGCAAAATAGAATCTATAGCAATTTTACAAAAGCTACACAGATCAGAATCTTTGACTCCAATTTTAACTAAAAAGGTATTTGTGGGCAAGATTCTGTGTAGTAATTTATACTGGAAATTCGACTTATTAAAGGACATTGATTTGTAGTCTTTGTTTCAAAATTAATATATTTACTTTTAATCAATGAAACTAGGCCAAAGTAATTGAGGCAATTAATCCTGCAATTAAACTGACCCCATATTTCATCAATTGTTTTAAATCTACCATTTTCATTGACTAAATCGCTAAGATATGCGACGCCTTTGTCATATAATTCCTTATAGAATAATATCTTTCCTTCAATTTTAAGCAGTGAATTAAACTATATAATGCTATCTCCATGTAAGGGCTCTGTAGTCTTGGATTTTAATTCAAAAAAGTATTTCAGTATTAAAATCTCTCCAAAATTTGTTCTTGATAGGAACATTTTCGATATTCTCTGGCTTTAAATTGCAATTAAATATGAAAATATTTTCCAATACTGGAAATCTAAGCTGAATTAAACTTTTCCAAGAACTTTCAAAAGAACCGTCGAACACTTTCTGTAGCCAGTGAAATTTAACTGACTTACTGTAAGCATATATATCTGGAACATTTAGCCCCCCAAATGCAATCTTTCGTAAAACATAGTACATGACAGTTTAGGAGGTTTATTATCCCATAAGAAGCTGAAAATGACTATCAATTTCTTTAAAATAAGAAATCTCTGGATTTGGTAAGATAGACAACAAATATGTAATTTGTGGAATAATTAAACTTTTAATAATAGTTACTTTTCCAAATAAGGTCAAACTTCTTTTGCTCCAAGAGTGTACAATATTTTTAATTTTTTGTTTCTTTTCTTCAAAATTTAACTTTATGAGATCTTCAATTTTTCCATTTGTAGGTAAAGTTACTCCCAAAACTTTAATTTGATCTAAGTCATTTTCATACCGGACGCAAAATTGTGGGTGTAAATTTCCATTCGAGATCTTCAGATTTACTATAATTTACTTCAAGACCACTTATTTGAGAAAAATTGTCTAACAACTTTACTGTGTTTCTGACTGTTTCTTCACTTCCATCTAATAAAATTTGTGTATCATCTGCATACTGTAAACCAACTTTTGTCTGCGTGCTATTAACCTTTGTGACTTTGGCGGTAGAGTACAGAATCGCGAAAGTTTATATCCGCGAACAAGTTGGTGTAAAGTGTGTAAGAAACAAGAACATTTGGTTATCACGAATTTAAATCTCCGCGAAATTGTCTTGAAGAAGAAAAACGCAAAACATAACAGCCGCGAAAATAAGTTGGTTTACAGTATTGACATAGTTTTAATTCTTTTGTTTTAAATTTGAAACATTTTATATCATCTGATCGCCTAATTGAAATAGCTAGAATTTCAGCACATATAAATGTGTGCATCACAAAATATGCCCGTCTATATAAATTATCAAACGGTATAATGGTAATGACCCCAAAATAAATAGGGTTCTTCCCCTTCCACAGGGGAATCATGTGGCCAAGTTTGTTAAAGATCCAATATACAGAACTAAAGTTATCATGCGGAAACGACCCTGTTGTCAAAAATTCTATTTATAGTAACAGTGACCTTGACCTAATGACCCCAAAATAAATAGGATTATTGCCCTTCCACAGGGGAATCATGTGGCCAAGTTTGTTAAAGATCCAATATACAGAACTAAAGTTATCATGCGGAAACGACCTGTTGTCAAAAATTATATTTATAGAAAGTGTCCTTGACCTTTGACCTAATGACCCCAAAATAAATAGGGTTCTTTCCCTCCCACAGGGGAATCATGTGGTCAAGTTTGGTAAAGATCCAATATACAGAACTAAAGTTATCATGCAGAAACGACCCTGTTGTCAAAAATTCTATTTATAATAACGGTGACCTTGACCTTTGACCTATTGACCCCAAATTAAATAGGTTCTTCCCCTTACACAGGGGAATCATGCGGCCAAGATTGCTAAAGATCCAATATACAGAACTAAAGTTATTGTGCGGAAACGACCCTGTTGTCAAAAATTCTATTTATAGTAACGGTGACCTTGACCTTTGACTTAACGACCCCAAAATAAATAGGGTTCTTCCCCTTCCACAGGAAAATCATGTGGCCAAGTTTGGTAAAGATCCAATATACAGAACTAAAGTTATTGTGCAGAAACCTGTGTGGACGGCTGAATACCCACCCACCATACCCAATCACATAATACGGCCTGTCTCAAGACGGGCGTATAAAAAGGTAAGGTGCGATAGGCAACCTTGTCGAACACCACGTGAAACCTTGAAAAACCCTGTAGATCATCCTGTATTCAACACACAGCTAGATATATCATTGAAAAATAATTTTTATCCATTGCTGAAATGAGGAACCGAAGTTGAAAAATATTAAACATTTTTTTGAGAAATTTCCAGCTAATAGTATTAAATGCTTTTTCAAAGTCAATTTATAAAATTATGCATGAAAGATTCTCTTCTTCGGCAAGATCTATAACTTCAAGAAGACTTCTGATGTTATCTCCTATATATCGGCCCTTAATAAATCCACACTGATTTTCACTTATGATTTTCGTAAGTACCAACTTTAGTCTGCTGGCAATGCATTTTGCCATAATCTTGTAATCAACATTTAATAAGGAGATAGGTCTCCAATTTTTCAGTAATCTTGTATCTTTATCCCTTTTAGGTAGAAGTGTAATTATGCTTTGTTTCTGAGAAACAGACATGTCCTTCTCTTCGTAACTATAAGAAAACGAGTTCAAAACAAGACTTAATGTCGTTCCAGAAATTTTTATAGAATTCGATTAGAAGACCATCTGTACCAGGTGATTTTCCATTCTTAAAAGTTTTTATGACTTCAACACACTGTTCTTCAGATATTTTTCCTTCACACAATTCCCTATCAACTTCATCCAGCTTTGGTATATTATTATCATTTATGAAAAATTTATCTACCAATTCTGAGTCCCAGCTTTCGACTGTTTCTCTACTACTATAAAGAGAGCTATAAAAGTTTAGTTGCTCATTTAACACATCTTTAAACTCTGAGACTAACTGACCATTATCTGTAACTAAACTTTGTATAGACTTGTTAATATAATTTCTCTTCTCAAGATTAAAAAAATATCTAGTATTTCTCTCTGCTTCATGTATCCATTTAGCCTTAGATCTAATAACTACACCCTCTGTTTTTTTCTCAAAATATGATTTAAGTTCATTTTTTAATGTGAGGAGTTTCGTCTCAATGTTTAAATCTGTATTATCCAGAGATTCATATAAAGCTTCAAGATTGTTCAACTCTTTTTCAATATTCTTAATATTTTCATTTTCATGCTTTCTTCGTTCTGAAGAGTATTTTATTGCTAGTCCACTTATATCAGACTTTATTAATTCCCATAATAAATTGGGGTTTAAATTTTGTTCCATATAACTCTGAACTTTTTCAGGTATTCATTTCCACAGTTTTTCTTTGAATGTGCTATAGTTAGAAGAAGAGATGTGCTGAACTTATAAAAACCCTTACCTCTTTTTAAATTCTGTTTATCAAGCTCAAGTGATATAAATGAATGGTCGCTCTTGAATCCTTAACTGATATCTGTTTTTCTAGTAATGTTTCCCAGTCCAACAGATACCAGGAAGAAGTCAAGTCTACAATGTACAGCAGGGGATTTTTGTCTCCATGAGTACCTGCATCTACATTTTATGTATCATTTTTTATTGGCAATTTCATTTTGATGAAACTTAGAATGGGTACAATTCATATTTAATCAAACAAAATTAAAAAAAGACATTCGTGTTCTTCTCTCTTTTTTAAATAGATTTATTGACAGTTGTATTGATATAATCCGACTTGCTTCTAGAGGCTACATCTTTAATCTGGAAATTCATTTATATTAATATAATCTGACTTTATTCTGGAGGTTTCCTCTTTTTAATGCTGGGAGTCATTTGTATCAATATAACCAACTTGATTCTA
>MJUT01030289.1:1369683-1406299 GCA_002080005.1 Gigantidas platifrons
AACATTGACCTGCACTACTTCTACAAACACATTGTAGATTCAAATTAAAGTTATCAATTCGTCCCTATGCCTTTCGTCCCTTTTTTTGGCCTATTGTAGACGTTTTTTTTATTATTGGGACGAATAAAGCAAGGGACGAATTGACTATCGGACCAAGGGAAGTAACTCAAAATTGACTAATTGCATCAAAACTTCCAGTGGTTAAAAAATTACGCTTTCAATAAAGATTTCCAGGGTAAATCCCGGATTTTGACAATTTTTTTTAATTTTCAAAGACATTTCCCGACCGGGAACGTGCATAACGAAATTCCAGGGTATTTCCCATTTTCCCGGATGCGTAGGAACCCTGAATATGAAACATGGAAGGAAAACTGTTTTTGTAAAGGATTCTTTTAAAAATGTTGATCATTTTAATGGTATTTTAAAGACTTTCACTAAACATCCAAAATGTCACATCCTATTGAGCAAGATTTCCTTTTTGGATTTAGATATCTTAAAGGTTGACAAGTAATTGGTATGCTAAAATCTTTATGATTTAATATTACCTTGGTGAATTTTTTCTATGTATAAATGTAGACATAGATTCCATAGTTGTATAATACTGACTAGATTAAGTTTGCCATGGTGGAAGTTACTGTCAACATGTCTCTGAAAGAAAAAAAACCAATCAGTTACTTCCAAATTTTTAAATATATAACCCCATCCCCTATCCTCAACAATTTTTATAATAAATTTTCTTAAATAAATGTATTTTTTTAACGTAAATTTGACCTGTATTTTATCTGTCTATATAGTTAGTTTTAAAATTTCAAGTGTATTCAAGTTGCAAGTGCTCAAACTCCAATAAAACATGTCTTTGTATAACAAAACAATTATTGTGACTTCCAAATTTTAATAATACCAATATTAGCTTGTTTTAAGTGTAAAATTTATTAGTGTATGAAAGCAAAAAAATCAGTAATGCACCAAAGGTGTGAAAGCCGAGTTGCGAACATGTGGATGGACAATGTGAAGTTGTGACCTTGACCTTTGTCCTATAAACTTCAATATCAATAGGTTTCCTCCTCTCACCATCAGGCATGTGTGTACCAAGTTTCATTTAGATCCAACATTTCGTTCTTAAGATATTATGCGGAAATGAAAAAAGTATCAAATTTGTGTTCTATTTTTAGAAGTTGTGACCTTGACCTTTGTCCTACAAACCTCAATATCAAAAGGCTTCCTCCTTTCACCATCAGGCATGTGTGTACCAAGTTTCATTTAGATCTGACATTTCGTTCTTAAGATATCGTGCGGAAACGAAAAAACTATAAAAATTTTGTTCTATTTTTAGAAGTTGTGACCTTGACCTTTGTCCTACAAACCTCATTATCAATAGGCTTCCTCCTCTCACCATCAGGCATATGTGTACCAAGTTTCATTTAGATCCTACATTTTGTTCTTAAGATACCGTGCGGAAACAATAAAAGTATCAAATTTTTGTTCTATTTTTAGAAGTTGTGACCTTGACATTTGTCCTACGATCCTCAATATCAATATATAGGCTTCCTTCTCTCACCAACTGGCATGTGTGTACCAAGTTTCATTTAGATCAGACATTTCATTCTTAAGATATTGTGCGGAAACGATTGCGCCGCCCAGACGCCATTCATCATATTATAAGCCGAGTTCGACTTCGTCGCAACTCGGCTGAAAAAAAACCACTGGAAGATGGCATCTATAGACTATATCTATTGACAAACAAAGATTCATACTGAGTATAAATTGTCATAAATAGGGACCAAACATTAGTGGTACTGTGATTTGTTGCTTTTCATCTTTTTCTCATCAATATAATGACAACCAAGTTTAATGGTGGTAAAGTATGTGAGGGACAATTAATTGTTTATAAAGATCTGGTATATTTTCTTACTTGATCTACACCTTGTTGTGAGTTGGCTGAGAATCTATAAGACATGTTAAACTTTGTCGAAGTCAATCGTCAATTTAACTGTCACAAATTAAGTTTATCTAGCAACATGTAGCTGAGCATTTGTGACAATAAAACCAAGATTGATGTTGGCAATCTTAAAATAAAAAAAAAGAAATTCTCATAAGTTTATCAGATTTGCCTATATATATGGTTAATATCAAGCTTATATATATATATATTACAGTACTGTGTAAGCAAGTCTGATGTGTATTTCAGTTCCCGGTCTAGTATCTTTAACAGTACTTGTGTATCTTACCCGTCGTATTTCATCTTGACATTCTGTAAGTAATAAATCTGGCACTTTAATGTTGATGTCGGTAGCACTTATTCTGTATTTGTTCATTGTTTTATCTACAATAGATTCTATCACTTCTCTTTCTGATGCTTCTCTAGTACAGAAATCATCAAACTGTTTCCATAAATCACGAACCTATAATTCACAAATTAATCTGAATTATTAGGTTATCAGTGTTTAACATCACTTTCAACAATATTTCAGTTATGATATGGTGATGATTTTTTTTTATACCTATGACAATGGCTCATATCTGACAAAGTTGTAATCATTGGTCACCTAAATTTGTGCTAATGTTGGAACACCTTTCACGACACAACACTTGATCGTAAATATTCTTTACTGAATATTCATGTATTATAAAGAAATTGTTCTCTCTGCTTAAATAATTATTCCTATTTTGTGATGTAGCTTTTATTGAGATGTTTCTATACTGCAACGTCATATGCTTAATAACTGAGATAACTAGAACTGTCCGCATAGCGGGACTAATACCCCCACTTCACTCTGACTGTGTCCAAGATTATTGAAAACTAAGTCTACACGGAAAATATATTATTTGTCAAATTATAATGTATAACACATTCAACAAAAATAAAAACGTCGTAGCATAAAAACTGTAAGAGGAGTTGCACAGACAAACCATGTACCCTTTCAGCCAAATTCACAAATAAAAAAAAATAACTAAGTTCAACAATCTATATTTTTTGGTAAAATTCATGAAAATCAAAATCCTTACAACATGCACATCTTTGATATGAGTACAAATGTTCTGCAATGTAAAAACTTCCTAACTTACAAACTGTGGGAGGAGTTGCGTAGACAAACCATGTACTCTTTTTGCCATATTCACACAAAAATGGCTAAGCTCAATAATCTATATTTTTAGTAAAAATGCACAAAAATCAAAATCCTTACCACATGCACATCTTTGATATATGTACAAACAATCTATAATATAAAAACTTCCTAGCGTAAAAACTGTAGGAGGAGTTGCACGGACAAACCATGTACCCTTTTAGCCAAATTCACCAAAAAAAAGACTAAGTTCAGCAATCTATATTTTTGGTAAAAATTAATGAAAATCAAAATCCTTTCCACATGCACATCTTTGAGGTATGCACAAACGATCTGCAATATAAAAACTTCCTAGCGTAAAAACTGTAGGAGGAGTTGCACGGACAAACCATGTACCCTCTATGCGGACAGACAGACGGACAGACAGACAGGGTGAAATCTATATACCCTCCCAAACTTTGTTTGCGGGGGGTATAATGAAGCTACCTCTTCTGAAAGTATTACCTCTCCCCTTGACTAAAGATGATAAAAAGTTGCTATGCAACTACATTTAGAAATTGTTTCTCTAAAACAAGTATGCATGTGACAACCAAATTGATTAGTCCTACCTCTTGAACCCTCTGTGCTCTTTTTATAGATTGTGGATCAAAATCATATTCATAAGCATTTGTTGATCTTCTTTTCCTAACCATAGGGCTAAAATTAAGCCAAATAAATAATATATACATTTATTATCATTTAAAATTATACAAACTACAATATCATTTTGTTTAAAATACAATCATTTAGGAAATTAAAGTGATAGCCAACAAGTTTTAAAACGTAAGTTTCATAATAAAATTACTTCAAGTTTGTTTGACGTTTATTACAAATATATCTAAATGAATTTTTTTTCTCAATAATAAGAAACAGGAACTAATTGTTGTCACAGTGAATTATACATGTGAAATTATATATTTTGAAAACAAACCCACACCCAATGTAGCATTTAAACTAATAAACAGTAGACCATACCTGTTAACCCTCCCGCTTTTGAGCTCGGCCTCCCACACGGGAGACTAAAAACTCCCGCTTTGAAATACTTCTCCCACATTATCTCTCGCGACCATAAATTTGATTAAAATCGAAAAATTGGACGCCATTTTTGTTGTTTTTATCAGCTGGGTCATTAAAACGTTTGCGTGAATCAGCTGATTGTTACTCGGAATTCTCTCGGTTTTTACTAGAAACACCGATAATGTAAGTTGTTTACAATATCGAATGGATAGCTACACGAATCAAAGTTGTGGAAAAAGAAAATTTGAAGGCGAATATCGTTCAATTACTTACTTAAATACGAAAAAAAACTTAAAAAAAATACAATTCAACTATGTCACAATCAAGGAGACGTTGGAATTCAGGACCTAGCACCCTTTCTTCAAAGAAAAAGAAACATTATTGCAAATTCTTTGAGGACTGGACAAAATTATACGATCGGGTGCAGCCTACTTCTTTAGGGAATGATATGGCATTTTGCAAACTTTGTTCTACAAATTTTAGTGTCAGCCATGGTGGTGTATATGATATTAAAAGACATGCTGATGGAGATTCACACAAAAAAGCAGTTGCTTCAACGAGGAAATCAACCAATCTTAAAAATGCAGACCCAGAGAGAATTTTTTCTATGTTAAAAAGAATCCAGACAGATATGAGATCTGAGTTGAACAATGACACACTTTGTTCTTTATTATGTGCAAAGCAAAATCATAACTTGTTGTGTTATGAGTACGAACCAAGTGACTCTGGTCTAAGATCAGCAAAACAAGCTGTATTGTCCTACCAAAGTGGTTTGAAGTAATGTTGCTCAGCAACAACAATAAAAGTTGTACAGTAAATTTTGTTTGCTTTAATCTAAAAATTTTAGTGTTAAAAAGTTCGTTACGCAAAATCTCCCACATTAAATAGTTGGAATGTGGGAGATCTCCCACATACACAATCTCTGAGGTTAACAGGTATGGTAGACAAAGTAAAGGATGTCATGACAAATGCCTGTATTACCTCCCCCTAGCTGCCCCTCTTTCTGTTGTTTTCTGCATTTCCTCCCTTATGTTATGATCTTTTTCTCTGGCTTGTTTTGATAATTTCCTGTAATCTTTAACCAGCTCACTGAAAACACAATTATTTTCCTTTTGAAGAATCTTTAAAATGGAGAAAATGACATAATAGGCATGGGTTAAAAAATATCAGAAAAATTTGTGAAATTAGACATTGTCTACTAAAACATAAAGAAAAATACAAATATATTTCCCACTTATCTTGAATAGAAAAGATTTAATAGTTAAACAACAGCTGAAAAACCAAGCTAACTAGCTTCACATCTTTTTATGCTATAGTATAAACACTGATTCATATGAATTTCATATCATTTCTTTTCTTCCTGTAGAATTTAGTGCTACATTTTTCATTGAAAGAACTATATTAACTTTACAACAATTCAGTTTTTCCTGCGTGTAAAAACAAAAACAACCTTATATGAGAAAAGAAATACATTACAATTCAATTGAGTAACTATGTCTAATTGATACCATAATATATTAGATAAAATTCTTTTTTATTCAACATGTCATATCAGTAGGTAATACCACTTGCAATATAAATATGATGATACAATTGTACTTAGGAAGAAGTTTTGTGAACACAAAGTTCCACATAAGATCTTTATTAGACATAGATTTTTTTATATGTAAACAGTATGCATGATAGTACAGAACTGATATTATAGTGTCATATTTTTAATGTGGTACCCTCTTATTAATACACATCAATAACAGGTCATTTTTAATGTGGTACCCTCTTATTAATACACATCAATAACAGGTCATTTTTAATGTGGTACCCTCTTATTAATACACATCAATAACAGGTCATTTTGAAGTTTACACAGATGAAAATGTTTTGTTTTAGTGTTCTTTTCAAGAAAAAAATAATATGCAAAGAAACAAAATTAATATCTTAATGTTTTAATGCATCATTGTCCTGTATAAATACATAAAATCACTCAGAAATGATGCCCATAATTCATCAAGCAACTGATGTATGTGTGAAGTAAAATATATTAGGAATTATATCATGCCATTGTTTATATAGCCAGTAAAGGATTAGAATATTGTTATTCCTACTTCATCACAAAGTTTCAATGGAAACAAGTAGTTTTTAAAATATATGAGTTATTTCTTTTAGAAAGAGCACTTTCCTTAGAGGTATAATGTTTTTCTCTCAGTTTTTGCAAATGAAAATATTAATCAGCAGCAAAACAGTTATATGAGACTTACATGAGACGTCAACATGAATGCTGACAACACTGATGGATATGATGTAATGATTTGTAGACCTGTCAATGCAACATAATAATAAAGATATCATTACAAAACTGGTGTAACATGTTACTTCTTACTTAGTATACTCCTTCCATTCCCTATTGAGTGCTAAAATGATCTGTGATTCCTCCAGCAGAAACTTCCTATTCCGTACCATAGAACACTGGATAGAATTACCAATAGCTTCACCAAATGAGACTGTTTGTTGTGTTAGTACTGGGTATCGAATATGATCCTTTTCTTTTCCCCCTGAAATAAAAAAAAGATAACAAAACTGAGGATTAAATAAACAACTGTAAACACACAAAGATATCTCATTTACTTGCATGGATGATGTAAAATTTCAAAATTCATATTATAAGTAACCATATATAGCTGACTTTGCATATTAACCAGAGGCTCCCAGGAGCCTGTAATCGCTCACCTGGATCAAAGCTGCTTTCAATAACAACACAACTGCACTGTAGTGCGCCATCTTTGACAATTCCATCAAAGTTTGGTTCTAATTGATCTACTGGTTCCAGACAAGAAGATTTTTATGTGAATTTCCCATAGGGTCCTATGTTAAGCTAAGATCGACTGTGGGGGCCATCTTGGTCAATAGATCTTGACATACTGAACATGTTTGCAGTTTAAACTTAACATCTATCTCTTATAGTTTTTGAAATATAAGATGAAAAGTATTAAAATATTAAAAAATTTGATGAAAAAAGGGCAATAACTCCAAGATGGGTAATCAGATTTACTTCAAAATTGCAGGGTATGTAGATCTTGACATGCTGCACATGTTTGCAATTTAAACTTAACCTCTATCTCTTATAGTTTTTGAAATAAAGAGCAAAAAGTATTAAAATTTGTAAAATTTGATGAAAAAAGGGCAATAACTCCAAGACGGGTAATCAGATTTACTTCAAAATTGCAGGGACGATAGATCTTGACATACTGAACATTTTTGTAGTTTAAACTTAACATCTATCTCTTATAGTTTTTGAAATAAAGTATGAAAAGTATTAAAATTTTGAAAATTTGATGAAAAAAGGGCAATAACTCCAAAATGGGTAATGGGATTTACTTCAAAATTGCAGGGTAGGTAGATCTTAACATGCTGAACATGTAAGCAGTTTGAATTTAACATCTATCTCTTATAGTTTTTGAAATAAAGGACGAAAAGTACAACATATGCCTAATTTGCATAAATCGGTATAAATCGGCTGAACGAAAAATTTCACAGAAAAACCCATAATATATGTTAAACTACTCATTGTCATGTAGCTGCAGTTAAAATTTGAGCTGATTTTGACTTATACTAAAGCAGCAATATACAATTAAAACTTCATCCCCCCTTTTTTCTATTTTTAGCTTGGCAGCCATCTTGGTTTGAAATCGGGAACACCGGACACACTTTTGGAAGGGGGCCATCCAAGGACCATTCCACCAAAATTTGGTTGCAATTGGCCCAGTAGTTTCTGAGGAGAAGGTTAAAATGTGAAATGTTGACGGACAGACGACGGACGAAAAGTGATGGCAATAGCTCACCTGACCCTTTGGGTCAGGTGAGCTAAAAATGAGGTCAAAATTAGCTGATTCATGTCTGGGTGACTACATCAGTATACTCGGCATAGGCCTATATATAGCTGCTATCTCCCAAAATCATGATAGTTTAATGTAGAGGTTAATCAGGCTGTGTAAGTACAAACTAACTGTCAGCTATTATTGATAAACTTTGGATGGGGGTTAGGGTTAGGGTGCTTAATGCCACTTTCAACAGAATTTCAGTTTTATTGGTAGAAGAAACCGGAGTACATGGTGAAAACCACCAATCAGTTGCAAGTCAGTGATACCATCATATTTCATACGATCACAGCCACTGCGGTCCCTGGTAAACTTGTTTGAGACTAATATATAAAGAAAAAGAGTGTGTGTAAATGTGTATAATCCAATATTCCAAAACTTTGGACTTTCTTAATATATCACAAATGGTTGTGTAAAATACACATTTATGTATAATATGCATCCCTTCATTTTCAATTACAGATTGTGATATGTATATAAATAATCAAAGGTCTAGGCCATATGTTTCTTCTGAATAAAAGAGTAAGTATTATACAGAGCAAAGTACAGTATATATTTCAGTTGTATGACAAAAATTTAAACTCTTTACATTTAGTTTATTAGAAAAAAAGACATCATTTTGTGTAAATAAACATAGATTATATATAGTATTACCCATCTTCTCTGTATCTTGTTGCAGCACATATCTAGAAAAGTGAAGTAATAACCGGATGAATTTATCTCCACCTGGTGACAGAAATAATGACCCTGTAATCCTCGGTAAATGTGAATCAGGTTCATTCTGAAATTATACATTGCATCTTAAATAAATAAATAACTAGTATCATTATCACAAAATTCCAGTACACCTTAGATGTATAAATAACTAGAGGCTCCTAGGAGCCTGTAATCGCACACCTGGCTCAAAGTTGGCCCAGCAGTTTCAGAGGAGATAATTTTTAAGTGAATTTTTGCGAATCTTCTATTTTTAGCAATGGCCGCCATCTTCTTTGGCGGGCGGGGTTGTCGGATATAATTCTGAAGGGGGACCATCTAAAGACCATTTCACTATAGTTTGGGCCCATTTGACCCAGCGGTTTCAGAGATAATTTTTAAGTGATTTTTTTGCCAAATTTTCTATTTTTAGTAATGGCGGACTTTTTGGCTGGCCAGCCGTCGGACAGATTTCTGAAAGGGGATCACCTAAAAACCATTCCACCAAAGTTTGGGCCCAATTGGCCCAGCAGTTTCAGAGGAAATAATTTTTAAGTGATTTAAGGGAGAGTGATTGTCGGACACAATTCTGAAAGGGGACCACCCAAGGACCATTCCACCAAAATTTGGTTCAAATTGGCCCAGTGGTTTTAGAGGAGTTGATTAAAAGGCAAAAGCTAACAACAGACGGACGACCAGTGACCTTCGGGTCAGGTGAGCCAACTAGTATTGCTATCATAAATCTGTATAAGCATAAGCTTGCCATGGGCAGGGGTCAAACTCACTACTGTAGTGGTTATAGCTATATAGGCATCAATTTCATAAGTAGATGTAATTCCAAGGACTATCTGATTGTGTCCTTAAGAATTCCCTAAAATACAAACAAAAATTCAAGATTATCTAAGAAGCCTATATTGACAAACCCAGCTTTTAATATTCTTCAATTTATATACTTAGCAATCTTGAAAGAAGGGAATGAGAGACAAATTTAAAGCCAGAGGCATCATGGATTTTCATTCCACATACTCCTTCATTAATTTAAAAATTAAGTAGATTCTAAAGACAAAGACATTAAAAAAGCACAACCAATGAAATTACATTATGGGCTCTAGAAATTTCGTAATGACTCCAAAGATTTAAAAAAAAAATCATACAAAAATCTTAAATATATATACAAATAATTTGCATTTTACTCTGAAGATCTTTCCGTAATGCCATACCAAGTGTATAATTTTCTTGCAATGATTGTTTCCAAATTAGTAAAGTCTTCATTAACGATGATTTAAAAACTTTTCTAAAATCACACTCTCGGGCAAGAATATTTTTAATGTCAAAATGATACCAGTATATGTAAATCCACTTTACCTTAGAAATATTATTCAACCAATTACTGCATGTCCTTCTGAACTGTGCCTCTTGTTGCTTATCTATAATAGGCCAACAATGTCTGAAAAATATTTAAATAATTTGTTCAAATATATGATAAAATTGATTTATTTGAACAAAGAATACATAAATATTCTTGTTGAAAATGTTCTTCTTCCTCTTCTTCTTTAAGTTTTCAATTAACTACTTCATGATTATTTACTGTTGCACGAGTGGACAAGAGTAAATTTATAATACAATATTTACAGCCAAATAATTAAATTAGTGCAATAATGAAACAAAGGTGATAAAAACTATTTACATTTTCAGTGTGGTGTTTTAAATGAGTGTGCAGAGAACAGCAGGCGTGAGCTGTTCTCTGAAAGTGTCTACTGGTTGAGCTTGCGTGCAGGTTTCTGTTAGATTGTTCCATTGTGTGACTGTATATTTGCCTAAAAGTTGGTTGGTGAATTTTCCTGGTTCTTGAGTCAGCTGGTATAAGGATTGTGCTTTATGGTATTGCAACAAGTTGATGTACTATTTTATAGAACATTATAATTCTGGTGCGTCGTCTGCGTTCTGCTAGTGTGGGCCAGTTTAATGTAGTTAGCATATCAGATACAAATGTACACTGCTGGTGTTCTGATATCTGTTGCAAGCTGACACAATTTTGACAGTTGACCAGCAAAGGATCATCAACAAATCCTATCTCAATTTTAACTTACACATCACATAATTCATCTTTATTGTAAATCAACAAATTCTACCTAAATTCTTCTCTACACATCACAGAAAATTAACTTTATTGTCAATAAACAAATCCTACCTAAATTCTTCTCTACACATCAAATAATTCATCTTTATTGTAAATCAACAAACCCTACCTGAATTCTTCTCTACACATCACAGGATTTAACTTTTCAAACAGAAAATGCAGCACCACTTCACTTCCCCTCTTATTGGGAAGATCAAACATATTCCTGAAACAAATGGCATCAAAATTATTTTGCTGAACTTTTTTTTCCCCCCTTCAAAAATAGATTAATGTCATTGATATGTACAAACCATAAATACAATATACATGTATTATGAAAAACAAAATATAATTAAGTCATTACAACAAATTATAAGAAATAACTATAACACGAAGAACAGCAATAAAATCACTTTGACTTCTAAATGTGAGTTTCTCTTATGTACACTTGATACAAAAAACAATGTACCATCTAGTGAAAACATAAACCAATAGTTAACATCAATTTCTTATGTCCACGACCATATTGTCTTGTCAAGCTGTGGGGCTGCCGAAGTTGTGATACCTATCACCACCAATGTGGTGAGATCCAATCCTGCTCATGGCGAGGTGTACCCAAAACAACGTTATTTAATAAAGTTTGTCAGTGGTTTTCTCTGGGTCCTCTGGTTTCCTCCACCAATGAAACTGACTGCCATGATATAACTGAAATATTGCAGGGCATGAAGAATTATTTTTCAAGTCACTTACCCAAGGGAAAGTGAAATAAAAAATTTACTTTCCCTTCCAAATTTCTACTTTCCCGTTGAGGCCCACGAAGGCGGCCAAATTTATCTAGGAGGGTTTAGGGACATGCCCCCACATTTTTGAAAAATTTAATGCAAAATCCTGCATTCTAAGCATAAGTTCTGAAAGGGTTACTTTTGTTGTTTGAAAATAAATTGATTTTTCTTACTTTCGTTTTTTTTTTTTTATAATCAATGTGAGATTTGAATTTAAATAAAACTAAATTTTTGCTGGTTTGTGATTATTATTTTTGATAGATCTTTTTTTATTGCTTCTGGTTGTTAAGTGGGGGAATTTTACAGAGGGTACAAAAGAAAAAATCTATTCATTTTCGTACAGCTATTTCACTTGAAACGAACGGTTCCTTTTTTCTTTATTAAGATCTATTATATTCACTGAATTTCGTCCTCTTAATAGGCCGTGCCTACTCATATTATCTAATTTATAATTTAGTTTCTATTTCAAAATATCTGTGAAAGTTCAACTGCAAACCACAACATCGATATCTGGTACCTTGTGTATATACAATTTTATACTAATACATACGGAATTCAGGCTTAAATAAACCATAAACCAATTTCAGAAACTAATATATCCGATAACTGCAAAGTACAACAAGCAACAACGGAATTATAACTCTTTTCCGGCAGGATGTACCGATCAGCATATCACTTTCCCATGTGTTTTTTTTTACTTTCCCCGGGAAACGGGAAATGGGAATCTTCATGCACTGCATTGTTAAAAGTCGTGTTACACAGCATAACCCTAAGTGTCTTGTAATTCCAAGAGAGATATAAGGTCCTATTTCTATACCCATGGATACTGATTAATTATAGCATATAATATAAATTACTTACTTGTTAAAAGGAATTTTATTATCCATTCCTTCTGCTGCTGCATCTAACCCCAGCAGCTGCAGATTAGTAAAGAAAATCTGCTTCATGTCTAAAGGATCTCCCATCATTGCAAATACTGATCACCTACTACTGATGTGTGGATTCTGAAAATGAATAAAAAGTTGCACCATGCGGGCATGATATGCTTGTCTCCACAAATAATCATAATCTGACAGTCTTGTGTCATGAATTATCATATAACATTACAATTTTCTTCATTTTATAAGCAAAGTCGACATGCAAACAAAATGCATTCAGGATCCTGTAATCACTCACCTGTATTTCAATTAGCCATCTAAATTTAACAGAAATATATCAAATCATTTAATGGTTCCTTTTTTTGCTACCATTTAATGAAATTTCTGCTTACATGTATAGTAATGGCAGCTATCTTGGATGGAGAGTGGGAGTGTCACACACAATATTGTAAGTGGGCCAACTAATGATACTGTCAGCTGACAAGTTTCAGCAGAGGATTTAAATGTAATTTTTTTAATTAGGCATACAATGTAATTGGTATCATAGACTGAAAGAAAAGTTTCACACAAAAACCCAGAAGAAATGTTGAACTACATGTACCCATTTTCATGCAGCTCATTATTCTGACTTATGGAATTCAAGAACTTTCTATTTTTAACAAAAAACAGTTTATGCAAGCATATTACATAGGTGGGTTTATTGAATACACATGTTGCCACAAAATGTGGTGTTGCCAACACCAGAGTTGCAGATATTTTTTTTCCTGTCAGACATTGGGTCCTGCAAGTAAGAGAGTTTTTCCAGACCTATCAACTTTTTGCCAGATCTACTTTTTTTTAGTAGTTCACTTTCAATACAGTATGATTAAACTTAAAAGGGACATCTTCAAGCCTTGACACAGTTAACGAGTACTATGACCAGATTAAGGATATTGCCAAAAAGGGGGGGGGGGGTGTTAGTGACTGAGACCACATTCAATTTAGATAGCCCTGCAAATAATCAAATTCAATACTTCATATTATTAAGATTTTATTATTCCTCTAATGAATATTTTGATATCAACTTCAAGTTGTCATTTGTTTGTTCATTTTCTTCAATCTCAAAGTCAGACTCCTATTCTGAGTCATTGGCCCGATCTGAATCTGAATCATTACTTTCAGCTTTTTATTCTCTGTAGATAAATCGATAGGTAGTGGGTGCTTTTTTCCAGGTTTAGACCCCTCCGTAAACTTAATTGGCCATGCAGCCATAACGGAGATGATCAAATTACAATTTACAACGATTACCGATAGGATACGAAATAAAATCCGGAATGGGAACTGGTTCCTGAAATTTACCATAAAAAGAAAGGAACAGAAATTTTTACCGATTTGTTTACGACATTTGACTTTATTAAAGATAATCAGAGATCCTTTGTCTTAGGGGTCTAAGAGGTAACCAGGACCAACAGAAATTTAATTTGACAGCCACAAGCAGTAAAAATGTTTCCCGGTCATTAGGTCTGATACAAAGACGTCATTTGCCGGACCCTCTAAAATTCTGCCCCCTAGGTCCGAGGATTAGCTGCATCTCTGCAACACCAAACTCAACAGTATATAATTGTATATATTCAGATCATGTTATTTCAACCAATTTTCTTAAATTTAATTAGCATGATACCACATAACCATAGGCATACATTTTGTAGCCTAGCTATAGGATCCCAGTAGTCATAGGCTGTGGCATTTAACTTTTTTTTAAGTACAGGTACTGCTATCCTTTAAAATTTAAACTTTGCATCGATTTTGTTCTTTCGTCAGTATGAAATTCAGTAAAAATCAGGGTCACCTTAGCTAATGTGTCAATATGAATATTTAAGTGGACAAGTGAAAATACAAATGGCAGTCTGTCAAGCACTTTTTGGTTTAAAAAAAATAGGAAATCAGGAGGGTTTTTAGTTAAAAATCAGGAGATTATCAGGATTTTTTTTATATAAAAAGTGATAAAACCTTACAAAAAAACCTCAAAATGGCCACCTTTCTCCCCTCTAAGTAAGAGCTTTCAGGCCATAATATATAAATTTAAGCATGGTGTTTTTGATTCCAGATGAAGGTCATTATCAGAATGTCAGAATGTAATTGGCAGGCTAAAAGGTCTTACATAGGCCATTATCCTCACCTCCTTTTATTGATAAGATGCTTTACACTAAAATAATTTCAACATATTATTATGTTGGTTTTTTTTGTGGGGAAAAAGTTCAAAATCAGGAGTTTATCTAACAAATTCAGGAAAAAATCAGGAACAGCTTAAAATCAGGAAAAATCAGGAAAAATAAGGAAATTCAGGAGTCGCTTGACAGACTGAAATGGGTTTAATATTTAGCAGGCACAGGCATGTTCATGTTTGGTGTGTTATATTTTGTGTACTATGTTTTTACAGGTAATATTTGTCAGGTTTCATTCTTACGTTTTCAATGACATGCATACATGGTATTTCTTTGCTTGTTCATTAACGATTTGAAATTAATTTGTATATAAAATTCAAGGTCTTTCGTTCGAAGAAGCCGCCAACAAAATGGCCGGAAGTTGATAAAGTAAAACCGTGATATCCCCGTAAAATAAAACAAAAACATTGTTTATTTTAATATATAAAAATTTAGTATCCTGTAATATTCCATTTTCTCACATAAAAATAGATTTAAACTTTTTCCTTATTTTAAAATATATTGTTTGGAATATATAGCACCCCTTTAAAAATTATGTGTGCTGTACATAGTTTTATATAGAAACATGTAAACAATGAGAATGGAAGGTGATGAATAGAAAATATGGAAAAGGGTTTCATTCAATATCAATAGAAAATAATTTGTATTGACCAATCAATGACCCACAAGGGCCATGCAACAAAATACAGATGAAATATGAAGCATAAAAAAATATAGGCCTAAAATAACGTTTTTATGGGATTTTCTTTCTCTCCCCCCATTATTTTTACTCTTTTCCATTACTAATTGGCCTAGCAAACTTAGAATTTGAATAGGAACTTTAATAGTATATTTTGTTTGCAAATTGATAAAGCAACATATTTAAATAATACAGTGAAACCTGTCTAAACCGAACCCTGAATAACTTAAGCCGAAATCCTGTATAAACCGAACTTTTTAAAATAAAGTCCTAATGTAGTAAATCTTTGTTAATTTAACCTGAATTAACCGGACACCTGTTTATTCTGAACACAAAAGTAGGTCCCAAGGAGGTTCATCTTAGACAGGTTTCACTGTACTAAACAAATTTACTTACTTGTGACAGGTACTTTCAAATAAGTTTTCTTGGATGTAATATTGTAAATGAACATGAGATACTGTCCAACAGGTCACTTGGACACATATTAAAGTAAATAGAGCAACATTATTATTATTGGTGTACACGTTTCGTTTAAAAACAAAATATATAACCTTAAGTTAATCATTTGAACGACTGGAACACAGAGTGTTTCTCACATACACTTACTTGGGATTTTCTTTGAACTGAAATGAAAGTATATTGCATTCTAAGTTTAATTTTAGTATGTTGAATGCTATTGTAATAAACAGTTAAATGATTTGAATTACAATTTGAGAAAATGATACCAAAAATCTTGAATTTGCATAATACTCCTGGCATGCCTCCCAAGATAAAAAAAAAAAGTAAAAATAAACAATAGGAAGCATTAGGAGTCTTATAATGTAGGACAAAGGGCCAGCTAGGGGCTTGTCGATTTAAAAAAAGTTTTCTACCATGTGCCCATATGGAATCAAATTATAAATTCTTTGAGTTCATTTTCAACTGATAAAAAAGAAGTGTAGAAACTGGTTGAAATGCAAAACAATAATTTTCATGGATATAGTACTTTTTAAAAGTTAAAAAATATCTGAAATAAGCAATAAAAAAGTATCAAGCCTGAATTTTTCTTTAATCTCCAGATTACACCATTTTTACATCATATTTCTAGTACATATACTTCAATCTTTCCTGTTTTATGTAGTGTTTCTGTTGGAAATGTTGAAGATGCATAGATTTCTTCTTTATCAAAACTTATAATTGTATTATAAGTAATTAATTAAGGAATCTTTATCAAAACTTATAATTGTATTATAAGTAATTAATTAAGGAATATTTGAAATTGTTGAACAGGTTATATGATATAACCTGGTTTGGATCAGTTTATGCTTAATAAACCACGAAGCGATTTATGAAAAGCGTAAACTGACCCAAACTAGGTTATGCAAGTATAACCTGTTCAACAATTTCAAACATTCTGTATAATTTAATTTTTTACAACAAAATTTAATGATTCTTTGATTTTAAATGTGATTATTTCATGTGACTTTTTGAATTGGATGAACACGTTGGTGACGTCACAATACCAATCCAGGTTATCGAGTATGACCAATGTTGCTCCAGGCGGATCAGCCAATCAGATTGCAGTATTCACATCAAATTAAATTATTTATTGAATAATGATGAACAGCATATTTCTATTTTAGGGATGTCAAAATTTGTATAAATTGATAGTCGAGTACTCTACGTTAATACTCGCGAGTACTCGGTTACTCTTGGATTTTATGCAAGTGTAATGTACCAATAAAATGTAATATGTAATTCCTCAAAACAATGAGTCTAAACTACGGAAATTAACCTGCTCCCAGCTCAGTAAGACCACAGCACTTGAGACCATACAATTTTAACAAATCTGTATACAAACTGTGAAATAGGCCAAAAATATTACTAAACTTGTTGATATATCGTGTGTATTTCTTTCTATAACAGTATAAGGACAATATACAAGTTTTTATTATTTAATTAAAGCAAATTAAAATCGACATATTTTATGCAAATGTAGTGTACCAATAAAATGTAACTTCAAACCCCTCGAAACAATGAGTCTAAACTACAGAAATTAAGACTACTCCCAGCTCAATAAGACCACAACACTTGAGACAATTTTAACAAATCTGTATACAAACTGTGAAATCGATCAATTTTTTTTTACTAAACTTGTTGAAGATCATCATGCATATATCGTGTGTATTTCTTTACAAGTTTTAATTATTTAATTAAAGCAAATCAGAATCAACATATTTACAAATTGATAATAAATTAGCCTTCGGCAAACAGCTAACAATGCACTTGTCCAATCAGTAGGATAACGGAATCAATCATTATAAAGTTAACAAACTAACAAATGTCGCTTGAATGAGGGTCACTATGGCCAGTATGGTCAGTATGACCAAACTGCAGATTTAATAGGAGGCATTTTCAACTTCAGAACACAACTTGTTATGTCCAGTTTGTACACTTGTATATCATAAATTGTACTCAGTCTAATTATGCGCTAGGTGATTATATTGGGAAGATTCTCAAAAGTGAATTTTTTACTGGGGGACAGAAATCTTATAAACATGAAAAAAAATAAAATAAATAAAAACGCAGAGTAATCGAGTACAAATTTTGTACTTGATACTCGGACCTTCTGAGTGATACTCGAATACTCGAGTACTCGTTGACATCCCTATTTTATTTTCTAAATGATAAATTTTGTTTTATTTACTATAGATGGAATGGTAACTAAAATTTTATTAAAGACAAGAAGTGGTGAATTTGATTTAGAAAGCATTCATTCACTTAACTTGAGAGACTTAGGTAACTATATATTTACAGTAGTAGAATATTAATGCTTGTTTTAAGTATGGGTCAAATAATTATCAAGAAATGTTTCAAGTATACTTTTTATACAGTAGGTAGACTAGTTAACTGTCTTAAACATTATGTGATAAAGTTTATAAGTGACTTGCGGCAGGTCGGTGGTTTTCTCCGTGTACTCTTGTTTCCTCCACCAATAATACTGACTGCCACGATATAGCTGAAATATTGTTGAAAATGGCATTAAATACCATAAACCAAACCAAACCCGTCTTAAAAGAACCCTCTCAGCAATATCACCCCTCATATTTATCGGGCCAGATGTCATATGCACTGAGATACATTTAGTTAAATACTAGTAAATTATCCCCATAAAGAGTGGTCACCTGTCTTGTAAGGCCACTTTTTCATTGTAGATGGGATGGCCTTATAAGAGAGGGACTATTGTAATTAATAAGACAGTATTTGGATGTACATGTACATGCTTAGTTGGATTTTTTATAGTGTTTGATATGTATACGTATGAAAAAATATCTGAAACTAATTTAAAAAACAAATGCCAACAAATAGAAGTTTTACTGTCTCTGTTAGATTTATATTACAAGTTCACAAATACAGTATCCTCGTAAAAGAACATTTGCATTAAGGAATTTCTTAATACATGTACCAGAAAAATTGGTATGCAAAAATTTAATTTCATTCTCAGTGATAATTTGCTTTACACATGTTTTAATCATTCTGTTTCTTTTGTAGGTATATCTGACCTTGGCTGTATCAGTGAATGTACATCCTTAGAAAGATTGAATCTATCTAGAAACGATATATGTAAATTAACTAAACTAGCAGGCCTTAACAACCTTACTCACCTTAATCTATCTGCAAACAGAATAGTCTCCCTTGGTAAGAAATTTACTAAACAAAGGGGGGAAAAATAGTTGATTTCAGTTATCAATAAATCAGTTAACAAAATACATGTGATAGAATCATATGCTTTGATTGATTGATTGATTGATTGATTGATTGATTGATTGGTTGATTGATTGATTGATTGATTGATTGATTGATTGATTGATTGATTGATTGATTGATTGATTGATTGGTGTTTAATGCCAGTCATGCTTTTTTTTTTTCTTTTTCAAAATTAACTTTACATCCATGTACTCTCTCAAATGGATTGAATGTCATATTCAAATACAGTAAAATTAATAGGCAATTATTTCTGATGAACACTTAGTTTTCTTCTTTTTATACTAAAAATATTAAATTAACTCATTAGAGCTGGTGTAAGATTAATTTCATATACCAATTATACATATAGTTCCAAATGTCTTCTGTGGTAAATATTTATATTGCTATGAGTCCAGAAACTACTGGAAACAAGTATAGCATCATGTTTATAGAGAAAAAGGTAGACAAAAATTACGCTTTATGTGTGTAATTGGTAAAACGATTGTCTCCCTTTAGTAATTATTATTGATTTGTCTTAAATTATCATAAATATGTTCAACCATTATAACATTACAACTTTGTAAAGAATTGGTTAGATGATTATCTCCCTTGATAAGACATCATGGAATTGTTGTCAATTAATTTGTCTTCATGCATGATTAATTACAAATGTATGTTTTTATCCACAAAAGTGTTGCAACTAACTGGAAAGGGAGTATAAAAATCTTCTTAGTGTTATTATAATATTGCCACCATGACATGTGCATTTATTACTAAAACAAGAAATTACTTTAAATAGCTAAAACTTTTAAATTTCATCTGGAATGAGCTGTAATCTGAACTGGATTTACATGTACATGTATATACATTTTTTCTGTGTTTCTCTATAAAATTATGTAATTTTGAAGATCTTTTAAGTGTACCCATATACATGTACAAATTATTCATGTTTAAAAAAAAAATCATGTCTGAAACTACTGAGCCAAATTAAACCAAATCTTACTGACATGACATTGTTCTTGGGGGGTGTCCCTTTTTAAAAATTTATTCCAGTCACCCCTAGCCTCCTTTTCATCCATCCAAGATGGCTTCTGTTGCTAAATATAGATTAAATTAGCATGTTCATAACTTCTACATTTTAAGCTGGAAATAACTGAAATCTGAATGATAGCTACATAATGGGGTTTTTATATATTTTTTCTTTGGTGAAATTAGTGATTTTGGCTGTTTTTGACAATTTGAGCAACTTGGGCCTATTGTTTCTATTAAAAATTTAGAAATATTATTCTCTGACACCATATAGCCAAATTAAAGCAAAGATTGATCCTTGGGGTCACCTTTTAGAAACAGCATGGTCCTCTAGTCCATCCAAGATGGCTACCATAACTAAATATAATTTTATCTTGCCAGTAATATGGCTAAAACGTCTCCATTTTTAATTTGTTGTTGCAATTTTGAAAATTTTGAAATTTAAACTGTATCAAAATGATTACAAGGTGCTTGTGTTGGCTTTATTGTTTCATGTAGTCATTCTTCATGATTGACTGCCCTAATAAAAAAAAACTGTTTATTTTAAAAGACATTCAAGATAATACCTACCTTGTTAATTATTGTTCCCTTGTTTATTATTGCTATTTTTAATTTTGTATATTTGTTCTTCCTTTACTTTACCAATATCTTATTACTCATTCTAACATGACGTCCTTCTTTTGCTTTGTGAACAAACGAGTGATTTATCAATTGGGTATAATCTCATTAGCACATGCGCCACTGCATGTGACTGACTTTTCCGTCATAAATGTATGATGATGAATTATCGTCTGCTCGAATTTGGCAGCATAAATTGTGTGCGACATTGTCCGCAAACGTAAATATAAATTACCGTCTTCCAATCAAAGTATACTACCGTATTTGTACTCTTAGATATATCAGAATCGAAAAAATTCATGGAAGCCAGAATGTGTTTTGAGTTTTAACATGGGTTGGCAAATATTAGTAAATTTTATATCTCGTCTTTATCTTACTAATATCTGCCAACCCATGTTAAAACTCAAAACACATTCTGGCTTCCATGAATTATTTCTTAAATATACAACTGACAATTTTTTTTTCTTTAACTAATACAGCTATTGTCAGTTTTCTTCAAAATATATGACGGTCTAAGTACAAGATATTATATGTAGATGTATCGCTTTGTATAATTCAAACTTAATAAATTTTTTCAGAGGGACTTCAAGCATTGGAAAGTTTGCAGCATTTAAATCTTGTAGGAAATTTGATTGGAAGGTAAATGTACTTGTAACACTGGTATATGAATATGAAATATCAAGGTTATAGACATTAGGCAACAAACTTTCATATACAGTTTCAAAATATTTACAGACAATTCTTATTTATTTATGATTCTAGTTGGTAAACATAAAACTTAGGTGTATAAGTGCTGGCCCCGGCACCACAAAACTTGAGAATGTACTTAAGTCTGAGAATATTCTCAAATAAGGAACTCGGCCAATCAAATTTGAGAATTTCCTTATTTGAGAATATTCTCAGACTTAAGTAAATTCTCAAGTTTTGTGGCACTGCGGCCTGGAGTCATGGAGACCCATACACTCCTCACTCTTCTACTGTTTCAACTTCCAGCTTAAATTTATATGGCATTTATTGAATGTTTTATATTTAACCATTCAAGATTCACCACTCCCAAGTTGTAAAAGGATTCTTGGGTGAATATTCTAATATGAATTTTATCAAAATTTACTGAATATTTATAAAATTAAAATTTGCACACTCAAGACCCCAGAATATATGTTTAACATATAACACATTCACACATTTCAAGATTAAAATACAAAAGTCAAGTCAGTGTCAGGCAACCATTGTTTGATGGGATTGGTCTGTCCCACACAATTATGAAAATAGAACCAAACAAGGACCATCCATCCAATGCGTGATCTAATTTGATTGTGGTTTCTGAGAAGAATATTTTAATATGGAGTTTTGTTGAAAAAGATCTAATTTTCTTTATTTAAAATAGCTAAAGTACAAATCATATGATAGAAATATACCATGAAATCATTATTATGACACATTGTTTTGTAGTGTTGACAGTTTACGATGCCTGACAGGACTGGATAAGTTAAAGACATTAAGACTATGTGACAAGATTCAGGAACTCTCTAACCCTGTTTGTCTGCATCAAAACTACATGTCTGATATGATAGCATTATTTCCTAATCTGGAATGGTTGGATGGTAGGTACATTGTAAGAGTGTTTGAGATCTATGTGTACCTTTGTGATTGGCTTATTTTTAATCTTGAATGGTTGGGGTGTAAGTTTCAGTCCTATAGTACTGAGATTTACATATTTGAGTGAATGCTTTAATTTTCTGTCTGGAATACTTGGACTGAAAAAGCTTCACTGAAATTGCCAATTTTTTATGTATGGCATAAATTATTTTTAAAACTTCTCGTGCAAAATAGAAGAAAATTGTATAAAAACATTTTGATTACCGTACTATAATTTCTAATCTATTGTACATGGTATAGATATGTAACTTGATCTATCTGTTTTTCACAAGAAGGTTTTTGATTTGTTTAAGGATTGTTGATAGAATGTAAATATATATTTTTAATTAATCATAACTATTTATTAAGTCACTTTAGGGTACAGTTTTGTTGACATTAATGAATACACAGTTTTGTTGACATTAATGAATACACAGTTTTGTTGACATTAATGAATACACAGTTGTGTATATAAGATGAAGAACAACAAATAATCTTATTCTTTTATCATAATTTGTTACCCAAGTCAGTTTTAAACAATATTTATTTTGTAAAAAAAAACTAGCAAAAATAATTTACAAACATAATACCAGTTTACATGAATGGGACTCAGAAACTTGGCAACAGGCTTATAGGTTAGGTTTCGGCTTATGGTGTTTAATGCTACTTTCAACAATATTTCAGTTATATCTTGCCGGTCCGTTTTATTAATAGAGGAAACCTGAACAAGTCACTGACAAACTTATCACATAATGTATCGAGTACACCTTGTCGTGAACAGGGTTTGAACTCACAACATTAGTGGTGATAGGCACTGATTGCACAGGGAGTTGTGAATCCAACTACAATACGATCACAACGACTCCACCAACTATACATTTACATCAGTATATAGTGTATGCGTGTAGTTTCTAATTAAATTAATTATTAAAATATTATTTGATTTAGGTGAAAAGTTGATTGGAAGAGGAAGTGAATTTTTCCAGATGTGTAGAAAAATAAATGATTCTTTAGAAGGTAGGTTCATGGAAATATAATATGTATCATTTATTCAGATTTGATTAAGGCACAGAAATGTAAAGAAAACAAACTCAATACTACATCATTTCAAAACTATACATTTTTTTTTATCTTCCAATACAATAATACCGGTAATAATAATAATAATAATATTGTACGAGGGTAAACTCAGTTATCTACACTAATTTTCCCTGAGGCCATTAGATTACACAATAAAGAAAATGATATTACATTACAATCATACAAATCAAGCATAATACAGAACACATTCATCTCGATTTAACACAATAATCAGTGTTTTCAGAGTGACCGCTTCAAATGTCAAAACGGTTGATTAAAATGTCTCTTAATTCTAACACTCAGATCTTTGTTCAATTTAGTTGGGATGTAGTTGACTCATAATTTCAACATACATATAAGATATGTGACATGTGTGGAACGTGGAGCTGGAAACCATCAAAATACATTCACAAAAGAATTCATTTCATAATCATTTCTAGATTTTATGATACGGTTAAGGTGTTTGTTACATTACTACGACATCAAGTTTACCATCGGTTTTTTTTAATTGGAATTTTTTCTTACATTCTGGCTTTTTATAGACCAATTTACCAAGCTTATGAAAACAGAAGAATGACATAAAGCAACACAGCTGAGATAGTCCCACTTAATACAGTGCTCATTGGCAAATTTAAACCTGTCACCCATCGTATAGTACCCAATAAAAACAATACACTGAGGTACTATTCTGTTTCAAAGTATGGTAAAAGAGTATTACTGTTATCTGTTACACTGATACTGATGTTATATGATCTAAAATCTAAAAAGACTGTGCAGAGACTCTGACAATCCATCCTTCTACCCTACATATGCTGAAATTCATTCTTAGATTCAAGGGGAGAGTTGTATGCTAAAATAATGGCCAGGGTGGAAGACTCCCCTGCAGGTTATGTACTATGTCTTCAACCCTGGCTACCATTTTCACATAGTCAATGCTTTACACATTATTATATAAATAGTGGCCAAGGTGGAAGATTCCCCTTGTGGGCCATATACTCAATCTTCCACACTGGCCACTATTTTTGCATAGTCAATGCTAAACACAACATTATTATATAAATTTTAACTGCATAACCATAATATTTACATGAAGAACATGCTACATCCTTCTGTATGACAGAGACACGATTCTTTCTTACAGGAGAAAACATACCCACTGATTGGGAGATTGATCTTTAATATGTGTATCCATCATTATTTTATTTTCTAGTGAGACATGAAAGTAAAACAGATAAACTACCAAAACCTGAAAAATGGGTGTCAGATGATTTCTGGGAACCTTCTAAGAAGTTTGAGGAATCAATATTATCAGATGCTTCAGAGGGACTTGATGGTTAGTTGTTTTTACTTGATTTATTTTACTGTCATAGTATTATTATTCATGGAGTACCAATTTTTGTGAATTTCGTGGTTCATTAAAAACCCATGGAAATACATAAATGTCATATTTAGTATTATTTTATGCCAAATATCAAACCATGAATTTAGGAACCCACAAACCAATCAGTTTCTTTGAACCATGAAAATTTGCATTCATGAAAATAAAAGTGCGTTCAATGATGTTAAACTTCTAACGGTAAATGCTTGGTGTAAATATTGAAATATCACTGGGAAAATATTTCAAATAAAAGTATCTGTCTTCTGATAACTGTTAATAAAAAATAACTTGTGACATAAAATAGATGCAAAGAAGAAAGACATTGTACATTTAGTTTAATGTTCATTCAATATATTTTTATTATCATTTATCACATGGAAAATGAATATGTCTTGTTATTAATATCAACAGTGAAATATTTGGAAGAATCTGAATAACTGTAGTAGTTTTCAGTCATATCTGACTACACAAGAAGCATAAAAAGTGAAAAATTAAATGAAAATTGGGATTAAACTTTAAGATAAAATACACAGAAATACCAGTAAACAATGAACAAAAATCTACATAGCTTATTTATATAGACCATCATGTCCAGATGAGACTACTTCTTTATTTAGAGCCCTGCATCCACAGGTTGCCTGCATTTATTGTTATTTTAATGTTGCTTGATTTTAATGTGAACTTCAGTGTATTTATATACTGGTATGGATATCATAAAAGAGAGGAAACATGATACTTTAGCTGCTATTTCTCATCCCACAATCACTATGAAACATATTTTTCATCCCTATCTTGGTAAAAATTAAGCATAAAATAGCCAATTTCAGTTATAGAATTACTGGTTATTAAGTAAAGCATCTGTTTGTAAGATGACTCCGACAATATGTGAGGTTTATTTTGTACTGTAGATTACCTGTATTAAAACTTGTCTGAGATGTATGTAGGGAGTTAGAATTGAGATATTATTGAAAGCATATTTACTTTTATCAATTGAAATGAAAATAAATATAACATTGACAATTTAAACCACATCGGTGGTGTAATGGTTAGCGTGCTCGCCTCGAGTGCGATAGATTGTGGGTTCGATCCCCTATCGTGTCAAACCAGTGACTATAAAATTGGTATTTGTTGCTTCTCCGGTAAGCACGCAGTATTAAGGAGAAAGCAAAGGTTGGTTGGCTCGAAATCAGGATAATGTGTCCGAGTGGGGTGACATGTCTATCCATGGACTGTTGTTTTAGTGAGCTACTACTAGCACTATAAAAATCCAACAAAGCAGACAACAATTTTCAGCTATATCATGTCGATACATGATATAGCTGGAAATTGCTGAGTCTGAGTTGGCGTTAAGCAACAATCACTCACTCACTTGATAATTTATATTGAAACTGTTTGAAAACTTTCTGTTTTAGCATTGCTAGTTTATATTGAAATCGTTTAAATTCTTTCTTTTTTTTAGCATTGCTGATGTCTTGCAAGTATACACTACATAAATCGGAAGAAACCCTAAAATCTTTGAAAGATGCATCTTCGTCAAACTCGTGACAAAGACCAAATCATGAACAAAACTACTTCTAATGTATTTAAGACCAATTGAACTTGAAGTATAGCTTATTATCCCTTCCCATTGCTCCAAAATAAGTCTTCAATGATGTTATATATATTTTTTTCAGTCTACAAGAGATGATTTGGTAGAAACGAATGACTAACTAATAATCCCTTCTGTTTCTAGTAAATGGGCTGTCGTGCTTGTGATTGTATGGTAGTTGGATTTACATCTACCTGTACAATCAGTGCCCATCACCACTAAAGTTGGGAGTTTGAATTCCGCTATGACAAGGTGTACTCGATACAACATTATGTGATAAAGTTTGTCAGTGACTTGTGATAGGTCAGTGGTTTTCTCCAAATACTCTGTATTCCTCCACCAATAAAACTGATTCCCACTATATAGCTGAAATATTGTTGAAAGTGGTGTTAAACACCATAACCCTAACCTTGTTTTTAGTAAAAATTATATTGTCTTAAGTGGTACATGTAGTTATATGCTAGCAAATAATAAATATACATATACATTGTTTATTCAATGGTACTATTTTCTGGACATTAAAACTCTTGAGAACTATTGTTTCTTCTCTATAATCTTGCTACGATAAAACTGAAATATTGTTGAAAGTGGCATTAAACACCAAAAACCCAAACCCTCTATTACCTTATAATGGTCAAAAATTGGTTTTGAGGTTAAAAACAAAGAAATCTCTATCAAAAGTCAGAAATATGTAGTCTTTATATTCTGAAATTGATTCAGTTTCCAGTGGACAAGTAATAGTAGATTGTAGATTTAATTAGGAGTATGTACGACAACACACATATTCAATCATGAATGTTTCCTATTATATGATATACACATAGAATCCTCCCATTCCCTCAATATATTTTATGAAGAGAACAGTACAGTCAGAGACATACCATGTTAAATCACTGTGATAGACGTATCACTCATCTTGGTGATTTGGATATATCTTTTGTTCTATTAAATATATTTTCAAAATTTCTTTTTCATGAGTGTTACTTACTATCTCACAAAAGGCTTATCAAAATAAGTAAATAGATTAAACAGACCAAAAGATATATCAGTATCACTAAGAAGAGTGATATGTCTATCACAGTGATTTATCATGCTATGTCTCTGACTGTACTGTAGATGCAAATTTTCCCTTTAAGTTTAATTGGCCTAACAATAGCTATTGTTGTTAAAATAATGGCCTGTATGTGAATTTCAAAGATAGGAAGGTAAAACATTGATTATGTATTAAATGCCATATATTATAGTTTTTATTTAATGAAATGTGATATTTTGTATGTTTTTGAATGTTAAAATGTAATACAGAAATAAAATTATTGAATGTTATTATGTTATTATTTCAAAAGGTCCACAAAATGTCTATGGGGTCTTAAGTTTTAAATAGGCTGCAATGGAGAAAATTATTCTCAAAAGCCAAAAATGGAAATACATTTTTGTTTAGTATAAAGTATCATCATGAAATATAGATTCAGTCTTAAACAAATGAACACCCCAGTTTTTGTTATGTCCAACCCTTGGGGTCAAACAGTTAAGGACTGGAATGGTGGAAATGTTAAAACAAATGTTAATAAGGACTTTAAGAAATGCAATTGTAAATGGCATTAATCATAATTGTACTATACAATTTAAAGTTTGCACAAATGTAGGCCACAGTTACAATGAGGTCCAATCTCTTTGGGTCCAAAATTTAAAAAATAATTTTTGAAGCAAGAGAAATGGAAATACAACTGTATTTGACATGAATCAGCATTGTGGTATGAACAAACAAACAAACAAACAAATACTTATTGTCAATCAAGACGCCCTGAAGGGCAGAAAAATCATCATTAATTTGTTACAATGATTAGGTGATTTAAGTAATTATCAAACATGTATGAAGATTCAATTTTGTATCAATAAATGACCCAGGGTCTACTGGAGTTAAATCATAGGGATAAAAAATTAATGCATGCTATGTAAGAAAAAAATATTTACCAGATACAGATGTGAGCCTCTAGTTTACTACTATAGGTTGCATTTCTAGAATTACAAAATGTAATTAAACCTGGCATTTTTAATTTTCTTGTCCAGCAGTAGCAAGCATAATATGCAGCAAGGTGCTACTTGTTAAGGTGACCCTTCAGAGATTCACATGCCCTTCTTGGCACTCCGGGGCCTGGACGGAAGTACCGGCTGAACCCCCCTCTCAGGCACTGGGTTTGGGACAGTCACACAAATTTGGCGGGGTTGAACCAACTGATTCCAACCTTCGCTTTTTAATAATTTGATCTCCAATGTGATTACAGATATAAACAAACAATAACAAAAAACCTGCACAGATTCCATTCAACTAACAAGTACAACACACTATCATAAACATGGACAGCAAAATAGTAACTAGTAAGGTTGAAGTGAGTACTGGTAGTTAACCAACTAATAGCTAAGAATCTCGCGTAAAGACCATTCCAAATTATTACCGATAGTAGGCAATACACAGAAAAAATTGATGGGAAATACACTTTTTGATGGGTCCCTGTAAAGTGAGAAACGAAACACAGCGAAACAAAACGAAACAAAATCTGTAAACTGAGAAACGAAACGAAACGAGATCATTCAATGAATTAAAAAAATCATTCCTCCACGTCCGCGTCTGTTTAAGCTATATGTTCGAGTATATCTAAGAAACTTTACTTTGTAATCGAAGATGTATTTTACACTTACACTATATATTTCATTTGGCAAAAGTCGTGTACATTCCCAAATAAAAATAAACACTGCCCGATACCTTATAAATGTATAATCAACCAATTCAATTTTATCATGATAGATGATATATAATTTGGCATTGTAAATTGACCAAATACTCCATTTGAATAAAAAGTTCGGAATGACATACATACAGTATTTCTGTCATTCGTGTATAGCCTATGCTAGATAATCACGCAAATATGCATTATACAAGGGAGTATTCCTTTTGAATTAGTATAGATCAGGAGGAAACGTGCACAATGAACTGTCTAGGGCCAACAAAAAATATAGATTGTATAGGGTAACCCGACCCTACCTAAAATCTAGTGCCCACAATAGTTTATTTATTACATTTTCTCAACAAGCACTATTAAAGTCAGAACATCTGCCCAATATGTAAAAAAAAAAAAAAAAAATTTATTTTCAAAAATAAATCCGCTCAAACGAGCTCGGGAAAAATTAACTGCATCTGTGTTGGCGAATACGGGAAAGTGAAATATATAGGTATGCGTTTAAGATTTTAGTTCATATTTAAACAAAAACATTTCTTTTTCGGCCACTCCGCATTGATCTTTAGCTGTTGGATTTTTCTTCCCCATTTTTTTGGTGACGAAAAGTCAAGGGAGCATACTAATTTATCCCTGTCCATCCAGATATATGAAGGCTAACTTAATATAATTGTTTTAAATGTTTTGTAGGGTCCATGATCATGCATATATACTAAAGTTGTGCAAAATAACAGATTTTGATTTCTATCAAACAGACAAACTATATATATTTTCTGACAAAATCCCGGCGGGGGCATACCGGTTTCCAGTTAATTTTTAGCCTTGTTCTCAAATCTCCATTTCTTCTTTCCAAATTTGATGTGACAGCAATTTTTTTTGCTCGAAATACAGTGAATAACGCCCCTCTTACTATGAAACACATGAAATGAAAAAAAAAAACTCCAAACACGTTGCACGAAAATAGCCCTTTACCACCCACGACAAATGTATGTGTACCTGAAGTATACAGTCCGACAAAAGTTAAGCACCACCTGACTTGTTTCAATAATATCTTTTCTAATAATGAACTTATTTCAAATCGGTTTGCTGTTTTCGTTACCTGTACCACACATACTTACTTACCTGTGAAACAGGTTATTGATCGATTTTTATTTATGTGTATATGACAGGGTGTGTAAAGTGCCACGTGTACTTATCAACATTTGTGTTTGCGAACGAAAGCTGATTTTTTGTGTGTATAGAGTTTTAAGTTTCATTTTCTATTGGTTTGGTATGGTGCGGCGAAAATTAACCATACCAGAAAGGTGTCAAGCTGTTGGCATGCATAACGGTGGTTTTAGCCATAGAAGGGTGGCAGACCACTTCAGGGTTAAACATTCCGTCATTGTACGACTGATGCAGCGTTTTCGTCAAACGGGGAATGTTACTGACCGTCCACGTGCAGGTAGACCTCGCAAAACGACGCCGAGAGAGGACCGGCTCATATCCAGACGGGCGCGGCAACGACCGTTCAGTACAGCTGGTACACTTCGTGGTAATTTACCGTTTAGAGGCCACATTAGCACACGCACTGTGATCAGACGCCTCCACCATCAGGGAATGCGAGCGCGACGACCCATAAAACGTCCACAGTTGACATTACGTCATCGCCATGCTCGATTTGACTGGTCACATGATCATTTGGGGTGGACTATTCGCACACGGAGACGGGTCCACTGGTCTGATGAAAGTTGTTTTTTGCTACGCCCTACCAACGGTCGTGCAAGGGTTTGGCGCCAACGAAATACTTCATTTCAGGACAACCACATTTTGGGCACAACTGCTTTTGAAGGTGTGGGTGTAACTGTCTGGGGTTGTTTTTTCTTTGACTGTAAGTTGGACTTGTACGTTCTTGATGGTAATCTGACAGGCCAAAAATACAGCGACAATGTGCTCGCTCCACGCGTAGTCCCCAATTTCGACAATCATGCGTTGGCTGACAGGCCAATGTTCATGGACGACAACGCTAGGCCACATAGAGCCCGAATTGTACAACATTTTTTTTTTACAGCAAGAGGCTGTTCAGACAATTCCATGGCCTGCGATGCCGCCAGACAGGAACCCTATAGAGCATGTATGGGACTTTATTGGCCGAAAAATTAACCAACGCAATCCAAAATGTCAAAATATTGACGAATTAAGAACTGCTATCTTACAGGAGTGGCAACAGTTCCCCCAAGAACGGCTTATGCGTCTTGTGCGAAGCATGACGAGGCGTGTTACAGAACTCACAATAAACGCGGTGGATATACTCGTTATTGATTTTTATGCCTTACACATACGCACAATAGATGCATTTAAAAGTTCTTAAAATCTGAAGACTCTGCATTTTAATGTAATGTTAAAAAATTCCATCAAAGACAAACTGGTTTTACGTTTTTTCAGCGCCTGTTTTTATCCCCATTTTTGCCACGTCATAGTCACGTCTTTCAGGATGATAAATACTTCGTAGATTGGTAATTTTAGAGCCCTTGGTGTAGTCTTTTAAGAAGTGTAA
This sequence comes from Gigantidas platifrons, assembly GCA_002080005.1. Lineage (NCBI taxonomy): Eukaryota > Metazoa > Mollusca > Bivalvia > Mytilida > Modiolidae > Gigantidas > Gigantidas platifrons. Next base: position 1,401,357 of record MJUT01030289.1, read on the forward strand.
GAAAAATGATGATATCTATTTTATTGTTTTAGCAGTATTGATGTAAAAAAATATATCGATAAAATATAGGGTGGTGCTTAACTTTTGTCGGAGTGTATATATAACTATACAAATTTCACAAAACTTGCTATTTTGTCAAGCGATACAAAAAAAAGCTTGGTATACATTGCATAGTGTTTGATTGCTTTTCCATTTTTTTTTAAATCTTAAATTGAGATATTTTCAAAATGCTTTAATATGGCAATATGTTTTATGTATGAATTTATGGTAGGTTAATGAATAATCTCACATTTGCCGTCACTAGCCGTTCGTTCGTTTACGTTTCACATTTTTAACTCAAGTTGTTCAAATTTATATATACATTTGCTAACTTCGCTAAGATTAGATTATAGAATGGTTACACTTGGTGGATGTGTGAGATATCTTACTATACTTATAGGACGAACGCCAGATTTTCATTTTGTGCCGACAATAATGATTTTACATATAATTGATAAGCTGTTAATTCAAGTGGTTATTATTTATTTTCTCAGTTGGAAATTTTATTGCATATGAATTTAACTGATCATTGCTGTGTGACCACATGTAAAATAGCAACACCAGAATAAAAATCAAAGTACTGAAAGTGGTAATCTTTCAATCTCAATGTGAAAACCTTGAAATTAAAAGAAATGGGTGTTGGAAACAAGATTTAGGCTTTGACAACAGGAGACATCTGTATAGCTGTTCAACTAGCCCTTCATCTTCGCTAGCCAAGGGTTAGGATTCGGGTCCCCCTTCTCTTCACCATTGGCGGATCTATAATACATTTTGAGGATTCGTGCTTTAATATTTCATTGATTACGGCTAACAGTACACGTATCCAATCAGAAGACGTTTCACACGGAGCACATGTTATCGACGAAATGTAAACTTCCCGTTTTGGTTCCAATGAAAACATCTTTCCCGTCTGTCAAAGCTTTGAAATATTGTATTTGGTTGACAGTAAGTGCTTCCTAATTATATTATCACAAATAAGTTTTTCTTCACTGGGCGCTGCCATTTTCAACTCTCCAACATACGTATAACAACACGCTTCTGATTGGCTGGCGATGACGACTATCTATGGCGCGCAACTTCGATAAACCACCAGGTGGCATTTCAAAATGTATTCTAGATCCGCCAAGTGTGAAGAGAAGGGGGACCCGAATCGTAACCCTTGGCTAGCGAAGATGCTAGCCCTTTAGCAGCCATGTTTGTGATGAATCAACACCAAAGCAACAACACTAAGAAAACATTTGGTTAAATGGAAAAATTGTCGAGATGTAAATGTTATTCACAATAGGCTACTGTTTGTAGCCATGTTGAATTTACCTCCTTACTGCATTCAACAAACATATATCATCTTAATATTTCCATGTCATGGTAGTTTAGACAAATCATTACATTTAAATATTAACCATGTTTGATATACTGGCACGTTTTCGCTTAAGAATGGTAATGTTGTAAAAATATAAGTTTGCAAGTCAACATTTTTTGGACCCAATATTGCTTATTTAAAAAAAAAATAGCAGTTCATATAATAACAAATATCAATTGAGAACAGCAACCAAAAGCAGTAAATTAAGAATAATAATAACCAAATTTATAGTACAATTATTGACACCATGGGGTCAGACTTTTCCCGTTGGAATATTATTACTGGAGGAAACCGGAGTACCCGAAGAAAACCATGAACCTTCGGCAAATCACCGACAAACTTTATCACATATGTTGTAGCGAGTACACCTCGCCTGAGTGACATGTAGGTAAACGGTGGCAATGGAGCAGCTGCAGGATTATCAGAGATTTTATTACCACAGATAAAAGATGACATAATGGTATAATAATATTCCACGGAAAGTATTCAGTAATCTTATTTCTATGATTATGGTGTTTAACGCCACTTTCAAACAATATTTCAGCTCTATCGTGGCGGTTAGTTTGATTGGCTTGAGGAGACCGGAGTACCCAGAGTATACAACCTACCTTTCACAAGTCACTGACAAACGTTATCACATAATGGTGTATCAAGTACCAAAACCGGGATTGGAACACACACACAACTTCAGTGGTGATAAGCACTAATTGCACAGGTAGTTTCAAAGAGAAAAATATTATTAAAAGTATCACATATCAGACAGAAAAAAAAAATCCTTAATGAAATACTGTCTGTATTATGCTACGATATATAAAATAAAAAAAATCATAATAGATTTTAAAATCTATCCATGAAAAAACATTAACAACAATAACAATGCTAAACTGGCAATTCTGATATGAAAATGGTAAGTGTATAGGAAATAGTTGGCCACACATCAATATTGGTTATTTTAAAGCTTTCTTTTTGTATATCATTATAAGTTTTATATGTTATTGTAATTAGGAATTCAAATTCTGTTCAAGGTAATTAGAAATTACAAAAATTATAAACAACACCAAGTGTCAAACTCCATCATTCCTTTCGCATTATGCATTTTGATAGCACTAAACATATACAATAAATACTAAACCTCTACAACCAGCAATATGTAAAATATATACACTATAATATTACTTTTCCACTTGATAAAATGTTTGGTTGATATTCAGTGGAGTTTTACCACGTGACAGTAGATTTTATGACAACATCATATGTATTGAACATCAAATTATCTGATAAATTCAATACAACGGTTTTTTTCTTCTTCAAGATTAACAATTTTTACAACTTAATACAAAGGTCGTACTATCACTCTTCATTTCAAACATGGTAACACAAACTAATTTATACTTTTAGTTTGTATCATTTAATGTAAATTAACGTATCTTATTAGAAACGAGGAAGGCATTTTCTTCACATTCTGATATGTATTTGTATGTAGACGGTATTATTGAAAATGGAAAGTTAAATTGAAATTGAAAAGGGCAAAAACTGATCCATTCTTAGAATCAGGTCCTATGAGAGGAGGAGGGAGGGGGGAAGGGGGGTTCAGCCGGTACATCGTCTGGTGCAAGGAGAGCCATGAATTTGAGGCCTGTGAATCTCTGAAGGGCCCTAATATCCTTAGCCCTAGATGTTTTATTTTAATTAAGTGTTGTTTTTTTTTTTGCATTTTCAACTATTTTTAGTTGATTTAGAAAAATAATTATGTAAAATTCACTTATATATATAGACTTCTAAATTACATTTGTTACTGCTTTGTATAAAGGATATGTTATCTAGATATTCTGCTGCACAAGAAATAACACATTCATGAAAGTTTATCAGCGGTTTAATTGGACCTCAAATCCTCTATTTTGAGAGAAGTCTCAGCTTTTCCAAAGCAGTCTTGTCCGCCTTGTAAAATTTCTCTTGGAGGCCCTGCTTGCATTTAGGCAACATATTAGCTGCGGTCCCGTAACTCTTATGGTCTTAGAGAGCTACGAATTTCACCCGTTTAAAACTTGCAAATTTGCGACTGCAACTGAGGGAGGAACTTTCGGGTACATGTATAATGATTTACCGTTATTTAACTGTGAATTGACGAATGCATTTTAACTTTGACAATTATTTTTTTAAGAGCAATTCGCCACTTAAAATTGTTTGAAAGCATAAAATGTATCATTAGTTTCTGCCCCGACACGACTCTATGACCCACGTCAATTAAACAGAGGTAACATATATTTAATTACGTAATCAAAATGATTAAAAATTTACAACTTTTTTTAGGTATGATAATTACACGAAGTTCAAGTCGACTTGTAATTTTGAATAATCGTCCTATATGCGTATGGCACCCGCGTATTTTTGCCACGTGTCCTTTATAAAAATGCCGATATTGTGTTTACTGAAATCTATCGTATTCAAGAAGTATTTTACTAATACACCAGAAAAACAAAAATATCAGAAAAGAAGAACAATGATAATATTTGCTCAAATGTATCGGTTTAAATCTAGATTTTCATGTAAATAACACTTAAAACTATGTAAAACGTAGATTATGGCTTCTTTTCTTCATGTCGATCTGCAAATCGCCGCGATTGGGAAAAGAAGTGATATTTGCTAAACTAGATAGTTTTTCTTAATTTTTTTTATATTTTTGTAATCAAAATGATTATTAAATGCATAATATTGCAATAAATAACACATAAAACAACGCAAATAGTAGTTTTGGGTTCTTTATAGTACACTTCATTATGCTTGATTGTTCTTCAATTAGACCCACGTACTCTCCATCTGGTTAAAAATAACGATCTATTTACACCACATTATTATATAGATACATTTGTAGCTGTGAATTACAGGATTTTCCGAGTAAAATAAAAAAAAACGATAATTTCACAGTGAAATTATCGTTTTTAATTACACTCTCGCTATATTTCATGCCATTTCGTTGTCGAAACTACTTTTCCACAACGAAATGGCGCGAAATATAGCATTCGTGAGTTACTGCATTATTTGGTCATTCGTAACATATTTTTGAACTGTGTACAGTTTACATTAATCTGATTTGTGAAGTACAGTGATACCGTTCTGTAAGATAAATATTTTTTCTACAATCTTCCATTGTTAATTATCCTTGAATATTTATATTTACATCCTAAATTAACCTTGAGATGGGATAAATATTTATTGTTTTTAAATTCGCCCTTCCTTCCGACATCTTAGATTAAAGTGATGTGACGACACGATCAAAACAATAGATATATATCTACGCTTCGATTCTGAGTTAAGAAATCTAATGAAAGATGAATATTTTGCAATCTGTAATATTTTAAAACTGAATTAGTTATTAAATCAAAAACCGTGTAATTTTATGACCGACATTATTTAAAAGAATAAGTCGGAAATATTTCAGTCTCCTGTTTCTCAGTTCCAGAAACAGTTCAATGTAGGAACCATGGGCCGTGTAAACAAAGGTATCTTAGGACTAAGACGTATCTTAGGATGGTCTTATGACATA
>MJUT01030289.1:1427133-1457914 GCA_002080005.1 Gigantidas platifrons
TATAAGTCTAAGTCTATAAGTCTAAGTCTATAAGTCTAAGTCTATAAGTCTAAGTCTATAAGTCTAAGTCTATAAGTCTAAGTCTAGCACACGGCAAGGTCAACCCTGGCACAGGCAGGTCGGCCTCATCATTCTCATCACAGAACATAGTTTAAAACATATCAATGTCATTGATAAAAGACATTCTCAGCACCTGCTTATGAAGTATATATCTCTTAATTGATACGAATTTCTAAAGCTTGCTTTTCCTATCATAATTGCATTGATAGAGGATTCATGCCAACAAGCAAGCGGCATAATCTAGGGATCATTATTGGTAAAGTTGGCGTCATATTTACAGTGTCACTACGGAATATCATGACCTGGATAATCGTTACGGAATGTCTGTGGAGCAGATGAACACGGATATATTCCATTTGTCGTAATCTAATATCGCCATCCTTGCCCTGGAATAATCACTGGATTGTTAGCTTGACGGGTGACACCTGTGATTTCCTGTACAAATTTTCATCTTGCCTCCCATTTGTTGTGTTTATGTTATTTGTTCTGATTGTTGTTTCCAATACAAAACGTTATCAGATTTATCACTAACACGACTGGTTAAGTGAGTGATTGTTGTTTAATGCCAGCTCGGCCATTTTTCAGCCATATTATGATGAGAACAAGTTAATATTCAATGAGATTATCATGAGGTCCGATTTGTACTAGACCAACATGCGTATTTTTTTTTGATTGTTCTACATTGTAGCTCTCTGAAACAACAGTCCGCGGATAGACATGTCGCCCTACTCGGACACATTATGCTGATTCCGAACCAACAAGTCTTTGCTCTTTCTCCTTAATGCTGTGAGCTTAGCGGAGAAGCAACACACACCAATGTTATAGTCTTTGGTTTGACCCAATCGGGGCTCGAACCCACGATCTACCGCACTCGGGACGAGCATGCTTAGCCAGATATATATATATATATATGTCTGTTTCCTGTTTCCCGACAGACCTGGGTTTGAATCCGCGACCTGCATTTAAATCGCCGACCTAAATTTTTTTCATCGGTAAAAATCCGGAAATACTGAATCAAAACTATAAGTGCCTCCCCTTTTTTGCATTGAAATGTTGAAACAGCTTCCATTAGTAGCCAAAGCCATTCCATTTATATGTTGCCTTAATTGGGGAAGCTATATGTTTAATTGGTAAAAAAAAAACAAAACAACAAAAAAAAACCCTACCTACCTGGATTATTTTGTCATGGAAACAGGAAACAGACATATATTTTTTGCCTAACCATTACACCATTGATGCGATTTCACTTACACGACGGGTGCCATTAGTGAAGTAATTAGTGTATAAAATTTACCCTTAGGCGGATTATAAATGAGTAATCTCTCGTGTGTGGGGAATCTTACGCTCCTTGCCCCTAAAAGACAAATTGCTGTCATTCCTGCTGCGTGACAGCTTACTTGGATATGTAATCTCACCAGGCATGATAATAGCTGAAATACTGCTTAGTTGACGTTGAAAAGATAATGAAGCAATTCATAATGTCATCAAAGATATCCAAAGAATCATGACAATCGGATGCTCTATTTAGTTTCATTTGTGTTGTTAACATGACTTGCATAATGATTACTATCTTGCATCTCCTTGTGGACCCATAACAATTTCCGAAACTGAGGCGTCTAATACGGAGTATTTCACTTATTGTTTAAATTTCAAAATAAGACAAATATTGGTGAAGACATTTTATTTTATCTGCTATCAAAGTATTATTCTAAGAGGAAATCAACCAACCAGCAAACGACGATCTAGAGAGATCAGTACTGTATATGCCACCAGCTGTAGTGTATTTCTTACTTGTCCTTACAAAACAAGAATCGCCCTGGTTTAACGAAACAACGATGGTTGATGAGGTGGTAGGGTTAGTATCAACAGAGACGGAGGAACTAAACAACTGAATAGACCCTAATATGTCATTATTGCGAACGAATTCGACTGGAATTTGAGAAGACGGGGATCCAGACATGGTTACCGTGAGGACATAAATGCCTGTCTTTGGTACTGAAAATATTCCAGTGAATTTGTTGTACACACTTCCTACGTTGGTAACAATATGATCGAATTCTAGTATATGGTGCTGGCCAGGATTTGGTTCACCTGATGTCATGTATGCGTAAAAGGCTACAGGTTCCGAGACTGCTCTTTTATGTACTGAAATAAAGTGTGGTTTTAATAAGTTTCTTGATTTATATATGCTATATCAAAAACTAACAATCACCATATGCATACTTGTACATTTTTTCTCACATCGTTAAAAAAAAGTTGGAAGATTATATTACCAAAGGGGTAATCAGAAACATAAGGGTAAGTATGACAGACAATACAGTGGCCAAAAGAAAGGGGATAAAAAGTACAAACAATTATCAACAAAACACTAAATATTGAGCAAAACTAATTTCACACCAACAACAAAACAGGCGTGAATTCAAATGTTCTGGAAGGGAAAGCAATTACTGCTCCACTAGTAGTACCCGCCATGTGATTATTAAACTATCCAAGAGGAGATACGGAAACTATCAAATATTTTGTCCATATGTGAACAACAGGTTGACATTCCTGTTCATTTTGCATTGATCAAGTCTGGTTTAACCTTTGACCTGTATTATTGTATTGTTTATGAGTGAACATCTATAACGTCTTGGTACTCGGTGCATTTTGATTCTTTCGTTCCTTAACAAGTTTTTGTGGACTCTGACGCTCGGTATTCTATTCTCTATCGTCAATTGAATTTGGTTCAAAGTTGACTATAATGTCTCCCTATTATGTCTTCCGATGGCCTTGCAATGTATCTAATATTTAGCTGATGGTTGAGGCCATCGGCTCTTTTATAAACCAGTGGAGCAGGAACTGCTTACGTTAACACGGTTATTAATGGGGTTCGTGTTACTCGATCTTTAGTTTTATGTGTATGTTTTGTAGATCATTGTTGGTCCTTTTCGTTTGGTAATTGTGTTGTTTGTTCTGCTTCGATTTACACACCTGTATTCTGATTACCCCTCTGGTGTCTTCAAACTCTTCTACGTATGACAACTTCTGTGTCATCAATATTACATATGTTTATGTAGAAAGATTATGACTCTGCGTTTCCTTGACAACACTGCACTGTTCACTTGGTTATATGTCAGGGTTGACATTTTACTCAAATGTGGAAAATATTTTCAATGGTGACTATAATGGATGGCCGATCAAAAGAAACTTAGCAACGTGTTTTTGAAGATTATCGCGCACATGTTCAAAAGACCTAGTATATTCTGATGATAAGTTATACACATTGTATATATATAAAGTAAGTCACAGCACATACGACGGACGCCAATTCATAAATAAAGTTAAATGTATTTAGTCCTACTGCTAAAATCCAAATTTCAAAATTGTTACTAAAATTACAAACCTTTTGAAAATTTCTCATGTTTTAACTTGCGATTAAGATTTTGGTGGTAATTGATCATCTTGTTTGACTCGGTCGTCTGATTTAGGTGTTCAGAAATAACATCCCTGAATGGTTCAACAGATTTAACAACAGTTTCAGTACGGTATTCATTGTTGTTGTGATTATTACTCCAAGAATCGTATTTCGAAACTTTGAGCTCCACAGTGTTTAAACGTTCCACAAGTAAATGTTCTCTATGTTTCGCCTCCATAATTTCTTGTTTCTGACTAGCAACTGTGGCTTCTAGATCATTAAGCCTTTTAAAAACAACATCCAGAGAGGTCTCACCATACAGTCTAACAGCGACTGAATAGGAAGCAAAAAATAGTAAGAGGGTCAATTTCAACATTCTTTCAACATAAATCGATCGAGAATGTCCTATTAACACATAATTTCAAGGCAACATATAGTAAACTGGAGATACAAAGATAAGCCAAACAAAGTTAGGTCAAATAATATAACAGTTCATAATGTGTTCATACTGATACAAGATATTTATATATGTACCTTTGACTTTATGGTTTTGAATGTTTATCATGCAAACCTACGAAATTTTCGATAATCTTGTATTTGAAAATGATAAAATATGGTAATTATCAAAAAGACAAGGAATTATTTTGAATCAAATGCACAAAATAAAAGGGGAAAAGGGTACAATGTGGGAACAAAAAAAACATCAAATATAAAAATCGTAGAAAGAGCCAAAATCGATATTAACACGAATACATGACTTGTTCCTTGCTAGATACATGCACGTCAATAAAACGTGGCGGGATTAAACTAGGACTGAAAACAATTCTTCTTAGTCAGGCAAACAATTCCATTCTCTCCCAATTGTTGTTCAAATTCAATAATAAAATCAGGTTCCACTCATGTTAAGGTAATTAGAACAACAAACAATTCTACATATGAAACAATAAAACTGGTTTTTAGCGTTATTTAGATTGGATACAATGCAGTATAGTCCGTTTAACTTCTAGTTCAGAATAAAATTCTTGAAAATCCAGTTTTCAAATCAACATTTATTTTTCTAGATTATATGATATATACGAACTCGACAAGTTATTGCGAAATTTTTGGTCCATTATTAAAAAAGTTATCCATTATGTCTATATGTTAATTTTATTATATAGATAGGTGTGAATTATGGGGATTTATCCGTGAAATAAATTCCGGTATTTCACATGTGAAATATCAGTTTTTTTCCCGCCGGAACTACTTTTGCAAAACTATAAGTGTGGTGGTTACGTCCCTTGTTGTGCAACGGTGAATACACATACGATTGTAAGCTTAAAAAAATTCGCGAAATGTTATTGATGACTTTGGCACATAGCCAAGATGACGTCATTGACGTCATATGAAGACTTGCAGTTTGAAACGTAAAGATTAGACGCTATTTGGCTTCGTATATACGCTTCAATTGTGATTTAATTTAACTAAAATAAGCTTTCAAGGTAAGCATTTTAATTATTTTTGTACATTGTTGTAAATATGAAAAATAGGATTTCACATTTTCAAGATGGCAGATCCTTCCAACTGAACCCCGTAGTATCATTGCTCGTAGATTCACACGCGTGCAATCAAATATACAAATAAAGAAAATAATATATAAGAAATTTTGAAAGTATATATAATAAACAGTATAACTAAATCATACATTTTGAATATCAAAATAAGACCACTTGTGACCGAATACGCATTAACGATTAAACTCGTGGACGGAACAAGTTCTGCCCACTCGTTTAATCCTTATGCGTATTTCGGTCGCTCGTGGTCTTATTTTGATATTCAAAATCTACGATTAGTTATACTATATATATTGAAAAAATGATAACACCCGCTTTTTGAAATTTTGAATTTTTTTAAAAAATTTTAAAATTTTATGAAATTTTTGAAATTTGCTTTGAAATTTTTGAAATTTGCTTTGAAATTTTGGGAAATTTGTTAAAATTTTGAAAAACACATTGATAAATCGTGTATAGCAAGGATGTTTCTAAAAATACATTGTAAACTTATCAGAAATAACTAATCGGCAAAACTCGGATGGAGCGGGTGTTATTGTCCGGTTCGGCAAAGTTCGGCTCGGGAGGGTGATATTACAGAGGGTGTTATTACGATCTGATTTCTACACCAAAAAAAGCTATTGAGGAATGTCAAATGACTATTATCCAATGAAATGAATAGATTTTTGCATGAAGTATGATAATAATCTACCATAACACCCTCAAGGCAATATGTTTATAAAAGCACATGTCTGTTATTTTGTTTTGATGGTTGGTCTCTTACACTACTTGTGTAGATTTTTACACTTCCGAAAATGTAATTAACATAAAGACCTAATGGGTAACTTTTTGAATAATGGACCAAAATTTTTGAAATTAATTGTCACAGTTCATATTATATCATATATTAATAGACATCTTGAAAACAAATTGTTGATTTGAAAACTGGATTTTTAAGAATTTTTTTCTGAAGATTTAGAGAAGTTAAACAGACTATAATAATTAGTGGTACAGGAAGCCAGAGTTTTCAGATAAAATGACTCATCGTTTGTGAGTACGTAGTACAATTTCTATCTTTTGGTGCATGTCGAATGCACAATTAGATATAATAATGTTGTCTAAAAGCAGGCGAAAAGGAAAATTGCACTAAATTTGGGTAATTTTAGATTTCAACCTTCCAAAAATGCATTGAATATCCAACTTCATTTTGTTGTTTATTGGAAATATATTGAAAGGAAAGCATAATAGTAAAAAAGGGTCGATGTACATATTTTTTGTCTATCAGAACTATGAAACGAAAGATGTCCTATTTTTCAGATATCAGTAATAATGGGTTTCCTGCCAAAACAACTGCATATTTTTTCAATGTTTAAATTAGTTTAAAAACTACAAATATTATTCGATTTTGATAATTTAAAGTGTATTTTTATACATGCCACTTCTACTTTTACATGCTACCATTAGAAAGACCAAGTTTAATGATTTCATATAGCATAAATTCCCCATGCTATCCCTACGAAACAAGAATTGCCTGTTTTTGCAATGTTTGGTAACGAATCAGGACGAAATGAGCAATCTTTATAGAGGACCTTCTATAGATGCTTCCTACCAAGTTTCTGTTTATTTGTCCAAGTGGTTTCAGAGGAAAAGATTTTTAGAAATCGACCAATGATTGAATCAGAAACAAGAATTGTCTGTGGTGGCCATGTTTGTTAACGAATCTGGTCCAAACGAGCAATCTTTCTAGAGGACCTTCCATAGATGCTTTCTACCAAATTTCAGTTCATTTGGGAAAGCGGTGTTAAAGGGGAAGATTTGTTAGAAATCTACCAATCAGAAAGAAGAATGACCTGTGGCAGCCATGTTTGTTAAAGTATCGGATCTAAATGGGCAATCTTTATAGAGGACCTTCCAAAGATACTTCCTACCAAGTTTCGATTCATTTGTCCAAGTGGTTTCAGAGGAGAAGATTTTTTAGAAATCGACCAATCAGAAACAAGAATTGCCTGTGGTGGCCATGTTTGTTTACGGAATGGGACCAAATGAGCAATCTTTTATCTTTATAGAGGACCTTCCATAGATGCTTCCTACCAAGTTTCAGTTCATTTGGGAAAGTGGTTTCAGAGGAAAAGATTTTTAGAAATCAACCAATCGGAAACAAGAATTGCATGTGGCGGCCATGCTTGTTAACGGATCGAGAACAAATGGGCAATCTTTATAGAGGACTTTCCACAGATGCTTTCTACCAAATTTCAGTTCATTTGGGAAAGCGGTTTTAAAGGGGAAGATTTTTTAGAAATCAACCAATCAGAAAAAATAATTGCCTGTGACGGCCATGTTCGTAAACGTATTGGATCTAAATGACCAATTTTTTTAGAGAACCTTCCAAAGATGCTTCCTACCAAGTTTCGATTCATTTGTCCAAGCAGTTTCAGAGGAGAAGATTTTTTTAGAAATCAACCAATTAGAAATAATAATGGCTTGTGGTGGCCATGTTTGTTAATGGATCAGGACAAAATGAGCAATCTTTATAGAGGACCTTCCAAGTTTCAGTTCATTTGGCTGAGGGGTTACAGAGGAGAAGATTAAAATGTGGAAAGTTAACGGACGACAAACGACGGACGCCAAGTGATGGCAAAAGCTCACATTGCCTTTGGCAAGGTGAGCTAAAAAAACTGATATTAATTAAGCAAATAAAAAATTGACATTAAAATGTTCGTTTGTAATTAAGTCTAATAACAAAATAATGTTCAGTTGTCATTCTCTTGCTTTTACCTTTGTTATGTAGGCTTTTGTATTTATTTTCTTTTTGATATGGATTACTTCAACTAATATAATTGAAAGCCAAATATGTCTAGATTTGGTTGTGGTTAAACAAAAGTAAATTTAAAATGAAAGGGGCTCCTCCATACAATAAAGATATACCACATTTTTCATGCGATTTATTCCAGTGCGAGCTTTTCAGTTATGATTTTAATTATGGTAAAAAAAACTGTCAATTTGTATTACACTGATGTCTATTTTCTTCCCAGATTTTCACGAAAGTCACAAAATTCAACAAATCTACTTTCGTTTTGTGAATTCAAGGAGATAATAACAGGCTTACATTGATTTGTCAAACTCGAATCAAAACCCTTGAGTTTTACTTTTTGGACTTGCTCGAGTTGACTCGATATCAGCACTGTATATAATGCAGGTCTATTCGAGTAACTGATGGCGACAAATGAGAAAAGAATAACCAAGTAGAGCGCATTATATTACAAAATTAAATCTTCCCCAATAGTGTGTTTAAATACATGATTGAGCACAAGGGCTTGTTATGATTTTTTTATTCCTCGACTGACAACTCTACAAACCACAACGGAGGAATTTCAAATTTTCATACAACCCTTTTTCAAAATAGTTTTGTTTTGGTGTCTTGAACTGACTCGCCATAATATTGGCACCCCTTTGAAGCATAATAAATATATTTTTGATATCCCTATTTCTTTCAGTTGTCATAATCCTTACCTATCTGCAACTTTTAAGCAATGATTCACAGAATTTGCAGAATTTTAACTCAAAACAATTGTTTATTATCTTTTAAGTCAATGTTTGCGTAAAATGCGTTTATCCAGCCAAAATCAGTTAAATGGGACCACTTTAAGAATTGAATGCATTCTTTTGAAGTTTCATTGAGGTATGAAAGCATTGACCGAAGTACATATAATTACATTACTTCCGTTTTTCATTGAAATGTTACAATATGATTGGTTATAAAGTGGTCAAAAGATTATAAAAGAGATGTTTCATATCCCAATGAAACTCAAACCCGAACTTGCACGTGCCTCCATGACGACGTCAGATGTAAACAATCAATGGCGTAGTAATTTCCAACAGCAAATAATCTAACACAAATAAAATTCACAATGAAAAATTCAACTATATTAAATTTTGGTGTGATTTAAATATAATTATAAGAATTGAGTGCATTCTTTTGAACTTTCATTGGGGTATGAAAGCATTGATCGAACTACATTTTCAACATCACGCTATCACGCTTCATTGAAAATGTACTTCGGTCAATGCTTTCATACCCCAATGAAACTTCAAAAGAATGCATTCAATTCTTAATTGAAACATCTCTTTCATAATCATGTGATCACTTCATAACCAATCATATTGTAACATTTCAATGAAAAACGGAAGTAATGTAATTATATAAATATGAAATCTTCAAAAAATCAATTTGCACTGATACCTAAATCTCCATTAAAACATTAAACCTTTATGTCTTGAGGTTTCATTGATAAATTAAGAGCACCAATTATTGAGGGTTGACATATTTTGTTGACAATCAAAGTAATCACATATTTTTATCCTGTGAATTACGTTACATACAACACCCTATCTTTTATATTTCCAAAACTACCAAATAGAGCAGTAAATCCAGTGCCAGATTTACCTATAGGCTCAATAGGCTGAAGCTTAGGGTCTAAAAAATTTAGGGGACCTCCGGCCAAGGTGTATAATATCTTATACTTTCTAAACAACCCTTCAGTAATTTTCCTTACACAGTTGCACTCCATTTTAGAATACTGGCAAATTTTAAACACCCCTCATCATCTTCGCCTTTATTGAAATTGATTAAAGCCACTTCCATCGTCCTCTAGTCGTGAAGGTGGGGAATAGGGAGGGGCATTTTATCTTTTCCGTAACCCATAATTTCCACCATTCAGTAAAAATTTGTTTAAAATAATCAGATTTAATGGTGTTTAAATTAATAATCCAGCTACCAGGTCCCCTCTCTATGTCATCGGTTTTCAATTTAATATTTAAATCTTGATCACTAAAAGGACAGTTACTAATTTTACTTGAGATCACTTTATTAGCATTATCACATCCTACTAATGTCAAATCTATTCTTGATTTAGACTTTCCTCTCTGGAATGTATACTTTTGTATTGTCTGATTTTGATTCCTCCATATATCAGTAATTTACTGTAAATGATCACAGAATATCATGAACTTCTTTATTATTATTTTTTTATTAAACTAACTTTTATTTGGAGAGATAATTCATATTTTTCAATCTTTCTGTCGACAATTGTGTTGTAGAGCACTATTCGTGTAAGAACAATTTTTCATACAAGAACATCATGATGAGAACCAATCATTATTATTAAATACAGAGCTATATATCTGATATTAATCTGTATTTTTATAGTGTTCGTTCACAAACCTTCCCCCCCATCCCTGCTTTCAGCTCAGTAGATATATCAGCCCACCAGAACAGTTTTACAACCTCTAATTGATCAGAACATTGTCTTGTCTGTAATGATGCATACGTATTTACATGCTTAGAGGATGTGAAAAGTCACAATTTTACGAACTCTTGATTAACCGTGACAGATTTTTAACATCAATGCTCTGCACTTCAAGTGGGCATTCAACCATTTCACTAAACATGCCTAAGTGGTGGGTGTGATTAGAAGTCAAATGATGAGAATTTACTTTCGTCAAAAGAAACAATATCAGCATATCATGTGAATTTTTTTAATTATTAAGATATCACAGTATGCCTATATATAACATAATTATTCATTTTATATCCAAGTATAAACACTTCTTAAAAAGTGACCCTGTCTTTGATAAAATTTCACTTTTACACTTGTAAGATCTAACGACCTGTAAGTATCTTAAGAAGTCCTTCTTGGGAACACAGTGGGAACAGCTGAATTATTATTGTATGTCATTCTTTGAACTTCCATTCTTGCCGACACATTGGACACAGCTGGTTAACTTGTTGTGAATTCAACCATTTCATTATACAGTGAATGTGGAAGCAATGTGAGCACTCTCCCCAAACTGAAAAAAAAATGATGATTCAATACAACTGTATTTTTGTCAGGAATAATTGTTTCTCTTATATACAGGTAATTAGATTTTGTTATCAACTTCTAAGATGAAGTATGGGTCGTTGTGGTCGTGATCGTATGGTAAATGGATTTACAACTACCTATACAATCAGTGCCTATCACCACTAACTTTGTGAGTTCGAATCCCGTCTGAATCCAGCTCATGGCGAGGTGTACTCAATACAACATTATGTGATAAAGTTTATCAGTGACTTGCAACAGATCAGTAGTTTTCACTGGTTTCCTTCATCAATAAAACTTACTATCGCGATATAACTAAATTATTGTTAAAGTGGCATTAAACACCATAACCCACTAAGATGAAGTGGTATTCTACGATATCACAGTAGATTTTGTATAATGCTCATTTTTGATTGGCCCATTGTAGGATAAGATAACAGTTTTGTATGATTCTATAACATTTTATAGGGGTTTTCATTGGTCCAAACAGAAAAGGACAAAGTTGAAGCAAGTTTATTTTGGGGGTCAATTTCAGGCCGCCCTAAACCATACAACTTTTAAATGTACATGTGCTGAAAGATTCCTTTAACAAACAATAATAAATCTTTTCATTAGTTAATGTTCCTTCTAAACAATTTATTAATGTTTTACATTTATTTATATATAAATACTCCGGTTTCCTCCACCAATAAAAATGACCGCCATGATATACCTGAACATTTTTTGAAAGTGGCATCAAACACCATAAACCAAACCATCAATTACGTATTTTGCTTTTCAATATGCATATTGAGTGGAACATTCACGACAAATTAGTTGGTTAATATAGTTATATCAATGTATGTTGATATATGTACATTTGTATTACTACTTTCTCAATACAATATGGTCAATACTTATTTTTTTCATTGATAGTTTAACATATAAATCATCAAAGAATATAAATCAAAATATGTGTGAATTCTGTATCACTGGTTATCAAATCTATTTAAATAACAAATTCTGGTAATAATAATAAACTCCCAGACTGAATAATTTAATGATAATTTAAAATAAAATAACATCCAAAATAAAATGGCAAAATTTACATGAATATTTCACATTATTTAATTGATTGCTAATTATATTTAAATTTCATAGAAATCTTAGGAATTTGTTTCCACTTTTTGTTTCTTGTGACTGACCAAAATAGTTCTAGTTTTTAACTAGATACTCATCTGAGCATGTATTGCTCATATGGTTATTCATGCATGTTTTATATGTTCATGCTAGTTTGTAGTTTTTGAGAACAACTTTTTATATTCATATTCCTGAAGCTAAACAATGTCCTGTGAAGTGCTACCATTCCAACCAAGTAACAATTCCATCAGAGTTTCAAAGATGAAGATGTTTGAAATTTAAGCCAATCAGAAAGCATAATTGGTCCAAGCAGCCATGTTGAATTTCCAAACTAGAGGCTCAGGTGAGCCTGTATCGCTCACCTGATATAAATAAGTCCTCTTAAGAATATCTGCATGCTGAATACATCTAAGTTACTATTCAAATCCCATAGGGTTCTATGTTAAAACTATGTCTTCTCATGGCAGCCATCTTGGATGAAGGTTGTGGTCACTGGACACACTTTTGAAAGTATATACTACCCAAGGAACATCCATGCCATATTTGCTTTAAATTGGCTGACTGGTTTCAGAGGAGAAGAATTTTAAACAATTTTCCCATTGTTAAAACCATGTCCGCTGACGGTGGCCATTTTGGACCGAGATTGGGGTCACTGAACACAATTTTGGAAGTTGACCACCTGAGGACCATCGATGACATGTTTGCTATATTGGTTTACTGGTTTCAGAGAAGATTTCAGAGCAAAAAATGTTTAAACATTTTTCCCATAGGGTCCTATGTTAAAACTATGTTTGCTGATGGTGGCCATCTTGGATGGAGGTCGAGGTCACATGCCATTATTTTGAAAGTTGACCACCTAAGGACCATTCATGCCATGTTTGCTTTAAATTGACTTATTAATTTCAGAGGAAAAAATTTTTAAACATTTTTCCCATAGGGTTCTATGTTAAAACTATGTTCGCTGATGGCAGCCATCTTGGATGGAGGTCGGGGTCACTGCACATCGTTTTGAAAGTTGAGCACCTAAGGACCATTCATGCCATGTTTGTTTTAAATTGACTTATTGGTTTCAGAGTTAAAGACTTTTAAACATTTTTTCCATAGGGTCCTATTTTAAAACTAAGTCGAGTCATGGCGGCCATCTTGAATCTCCGATCGGCAAACGATTCACAAGTTTAGTACATGACCACCCAATGATCATTCCTGCTAAGTCACAATTCAATTGGTTTAGTGGTTTCTGACAAGAAGATTTTCAAGGTTTCAACCAATCAGAACACGTTATTGGCCCTGGCGGCCATGTTGAATTTCCGATCTACACCAAAATCACAAATCTGGTTGAGGACCATCAATGAACATCTATGGCAAGTGTGGTTGAAATCTGTTCAGCGGTTTCAGAGAAGAAGAGTTAAATGTGAAAAGCTAACGGACGGACGGACAGACGCTTACCCATGACAAAAGCTCACATGACCTATGGCCAGGTGAGCTAATAAAAAATCATGTAAAATGCTGAGGACTACCCAAGTAACATTTCTACCAAGCTTGGTTCCAACGAGGCCAGTGGTTTGATATAAATAGATTGAAATTAAACATGATGGATGCAAAGTAATGAGAATATCTCACATGGCCCCTTGATCACCAGGAGAGCTGAAAATATTAGAATTTCATAATTTCATGTTTTTCTATGGGTTATGGAGTATAACTCCACTTTCAACAGTATTTCAGTTATATCGTGGTAAGTCGTTTTTCTATGAAATATTTCATAAAAAATTTTTTGTGCCAATTGTTACAGAATTTTCAACCCACCAAGAGGGCAGTCATCTCCAGGAAGTTTACAATCAGGGCAGATCCCATCAAATGCCATTCTACATATCCCACAATTCTCATCATTAGCAACCCATCTCCATGTAGCAACAGCTGTCCAACTGTAACAAAAATCTAAATTAATATCACAAGTACTGGAATGTATAATTATTGTACTTAGTTATACTAACAGTTATTGGATTTTGTTATCAATTTCTGCTTTTTTACGATATCACGGCAGATTTTGTGCTTGGGTTATGGTTATGGTGTTTAATGCCACTTTCAACAATATTTCAGCTATATTGTGGCAGACAGTTTTATTGTTGGAGGAAACCGGAGGACACAGAGAAAAATCATCGACCTGTTGCAAGTCACTGACAAAGTTTATCACAAAATGTTGTACACCTCTCCCTGATCGGCATTCAAACTCAAAACATCAGTGGCGATAGGCACTGATTGCATAGATAATTGTAAATCCAACTACCATACAATCACGGCCACGACGCTCCCTCACCCCTCCCCTTAATTTGGAATATGGATAATCTAGAATGTAGGAGTTTTTTTTAGCTGTAATGTATTGTCAATTAATAATTCACTACACCACTGCAACCTGTCATTCAGAAAATGCACTGTTTTAATAAAACAATCTTGAATGAGATACAAATGTATGATATCTCCCATATTCTATTCTGGCAGTAATTTTGCTCAGATATTTTTTTTCAGAGCAAATATACCAATATTAACTTAGTGTAACTTACTAGGTGGTCGGTCAATGAATAAGCTCATATTTTTTCACCACTCACTGACTACTTCTTACTGAACAAAAAAAAAACCAAATTACTTACCCTACAATTTCAAGCACAGCAAATTCCAGATTTATGAAAAAGATAAAAGATAAAATTAAAATTAGTATTAAAATATAAACATTTCATCTTGTTGTTTGTATGGTCTGTTCAAAATGTGAGTTGAATATTCTTTATAATTGCTAGCTGTATCAACTAATTGCATTAAGTGATCTCATATAGACATATTCTTATCTTGGAAACCAGTTGCTGGGAATTATCATCCTTAAAAGTAGGGTGTTTAATCCCAATTTCAACAATACAGTTGTACATGTATTTCAATTATACCATGGCGGTCAGTTTTATTATTGGTGGAGAAAACCGGAGTACCCGGAGAAAACCATTGGCCTATCGCAAGTCACTTACAAACTTTATCACATAATGTTGTATGGAGTACAACTCGCCTGAGTGAGATTCGATCTCACAACGTTAGTGGTATTAGGCAATGACTACAAAGGTAGTTGTAAATTATATATGAAAATTAATAAGGAATGCTGAATGTAAACCATACATAAATTGCTTTGTTGTATTCTTATTCATAATAAAATATATAATGATAATCACATGTTTTAAAATAATGACTGACTTGTGATAAAGTTAATCTATAGTGGTATACAATGTATATGCAGTCTTTGCTTTAATGTTTTCCATCTACTTGCCCAAAAGCCAAATAAAAAAAAAATGTATATTTATTCAAACAAATTCTTTCATAATTTTCAATTGTCCGAATCCAGTTTTACTTGTCCCGGGCTTCGGGCAAGTGGGTTAGTGCGAAGACTTGTCAGATACATGTAGTCGAAGATTTCTATATATTTTAGGGAGCTAGAACATCAGATTTTGATGCTGAAATGGCATTCTTTACTAGCTTCAGTTTAATAGCTGAAGGAGGATTCCAATCGTGAACATTCCATTTACAGCAACATTCCAGCAGCACAGGCATATGCTGAGATTGTATAATCTCTCAGTTGATATATAATATTCCAGAGCTTGCATTTCCTATCATTGAGGGTTGTTGTTATCAAGGAAGATACTGAACCATGGGTTCCTTGTGCAGCGGTGAAGTCCTAACTTTGAAAGCTTTAATTATAAGGTTACGATGGTCATCATGACAGTTGTTATGGCATACATTTTGTATCCGTGTGTGACAAATTACCATGGCTGCACATATGCCATTTATTGCAATCAATCTTTCCCTATCATGCTCGTTCATGACTTATTACTAGATTTACTTATATTACACTTTATACACCTGATCATGAGTTCACACCCCAGGTTTTTAATGGGGTTTTTATTGCTCAATCTTTAGTTTTCTATATATGTACTACATAGTGTTTTGTGGACAAAATTGGTCTTTTTGTTCCTTTTCGATCACCTGGCCATTGTATTGTCTATCCTTTAATTTTTTTCAACTTCTGATTAAGCCTTACTTAGGTATCTTCAAACTATGCTTTACATGCTTTATTCCTATATACATGTACATGTATTAGTAATCATACATACAAATTAAGATAGTCATACATGTATCTATACTACAAAGAAATTTTAGAATTTGCAGCAAAGCCTGAGGGATTTTTAATAAATTCACATCTGTTTAACATTGAAATAGTAAACCAAAGGGTGGTGTATAAATAATAAGCCCAAGGGTATGTCCTGATCCTGATTCTATGGCCTTAATGGCACGACTAGTCCTCTTTTCTTCTCTCTAGTGCTATTCCTTCTTTGGTGATTTCTCTCTGTACTTTGTTGTAATATACAATTAGGATCAGGTCAGGGATTAGCTGTAGGGGCTGGACAGGTGGTAAAACGTCCAGTGGATGTGATGAATTCTCCTACAGCTTCTAGTATTTTCTTATGTGTTTCAGTGTCTTGTCCTTCTTGAGTTAGAACCCCAGGGTATAGAAATGGGACCGAGAGGTTCTTCAGCTTGAAGGGGCGTCCGTCGGTTGTGCGGGATGTATAAATTGACAACCAACCCGTCCTTTGGATGAGACATAAATAAAACCGAGGTCCCGTGTTGAGAGATTGCCACCCTCTTCGCACGTTAAAGAACCCAGTGTAACAGCTCATGATGAGTGGTCCATAAGAGACTTGTTGCACTGGCAAAATTCTCCGTCCCTACCCATCACATTTCTTTGTTTCGAATCCCGTGGTGTTTAAATTATTCTCGTCCTGAATATAGCTGAAAAATTGCTCACTGGTCGTTAAACATCAATCAATCAATCATTCTTGAGTTAGAAATATTTCTATTGATGGCTTTGTTTTTCCGATTAATTTATTAGTTTCGTTTCGTAATATTTCTTGTTGTCTTTCATACAGTAAACATTCCAGTAGATAGTGTTCTGCTGTCTCGTCTGCTCCACATTCACATTTCGGTGATGCTACTTGTCCCAGTTGGTATCTGTATTTATTTAGTTGTACATAGCCAGTTCTCAATTGTATGAATATTGACGATAGTTGTTTATTTGGCCAGTCTAAGATGGTTTTCAAACCAACTTGTTGGTTTCAGTTCATACAAGTTTCTACCTTTTACACTAATGTTCCATCTATTTTGCCATTTCTGTATAACTGATTTTCTTACAGCACTTTTTACATCTAGAAATTAGAATTGTTATGAATTGGTTGTTAATTTCCATCAATTCTGCTTCCTTTGCTGCTTCTTTAACTTTGGCCAGATAGTCTGCCACTTCATTTCCGGATATGTTGGCATGTCCCGGTGTCCATTGAAGGATTGTCTCTATTCCACTTTGCCCTATTTTTAATGTATATATATCTATATACTACATTAACATATTAAGCAAGTCTGTCGTATCAAAAATATAATATTTCATAAAATTGTAATTACTGTATTTGGATTAGTTCTGTTGGAAGTCGTAGTAATTTAAATCTTTGACTAGTATCGTCTACGCTTGAACTATAGAGAGATAGTAATGTCACTAACACTATATAAGAGGTAAAAAGCTTACTTTTCACAGACACTTTCATGTTTGTTATTCTCTGCAATTATCTCCCCCTAAATGGGAGACTTCATTTGACTTTGTCAATTTTTTGTTTGTCGAAATGATTTGGGGGATTCAGAGGACAATATAATTAGGTAATTTCTATGTTAATGAACCATTTTACTGTCAATAACATTTCATTGTTGAATCATTTATACATTTGAAGAAAACAACCTTGATATTAATGAAACCGGAAATATTAAAATAATAATGAGGGATCCATATTTTTAATGGCGGCACCCATCTAAATTCTATGATCTCCCTTGAATTTTTGTAGCACTGCTATTTATAGGTAAAAATTGCATTTTCTGTGCATATTTGAAAGTGAAAATTAAGCTTCCCGATTCAATAATGAGTGTACAGTGTGTGGCCAAAAGTATGCGCGCATGTAAAAAAAATCCCTATATAATCAACCAAAACAATATTTTTTCAAAAAATTATTGTGAAGCTATTTCTGGATAGATTTTAAAAATATTTACACCAAAACATTCGGAATTGTCTATATTTTGATTGTTTATTTGCTCATTATGTTTATATTAGTTGTTTTTATTTGTACATAATTTAAACACAACAAATAAAAATTGACTGATTTTCTTATATATTTCAACTAAAAATAAATCCTAAAAATTAACAATCATGTTTAAATTATGTACAAATAAAAACAACTCATATAAACATAATGAGCAAATAAACAATAAAGTTATTGACAATTCCGAATGTTTTGGTGTAAAATTTGTTAGCATCTATCCAGAAATGACTTCACAATAATGTTTTGAAAAAATATGGTTTTGGTTGATTATATAGGGATTTTTTTTACATGCACAAATACTTTTAGCTACACACTGTAGGAAAGAAGTCACAAGAAAAAGAGTCACAGGAAAAAAGTCATAATGTAAATTTGCCAATCTGGCAGTGAATGTGATACAAAAATATATACAAGGAAAGAAAGTCACAATGGTTCAACCTTTATTATACATATATGTTCTTGAGACTTGGAAATTGAAGTAAAATCTCAAAGCACAAGAAACTTGCAAAAGCTGGAATTCGGTAAAATTGTGTTTTAAACTGGTAAATGACATTTTTTTCTGTGACTTTTTTTTACACATAGTTGAGCTTACTACAAGCAAGGATTTATATAGTAGGACTACTATATAAATCCTTGCTACAAGTTATATTTTCTTGAGCCTTGGAAATTGGAGTAAAATCTCAAAGCACAAGAAACTTGCACAAGCTGGAATTCGGTAAAATTGTGTTTTTACAACTATTAATGAAATGGGAAGTATTGGGATTAATTAGGGGTTTTGAATGGCTTTGTCAGTCAACTTTCAACTAATTTGTTATTCCATTAAGTTCAATTTGAATAAAATCATACCAGAAAATTGTATAGAATTATTACACTAAAATATATTTTAAATTTTCTTCACCATCACATTTAAATATTAAATATAAATTATTACTTTTTTACTTAAAAATGTGACACACACTGTAATTAAACTGTGACTTTTTCACAAATTATAATTGTGACTTTTTTTCCTGTGACTTTTTGTCTTGTGACTTTTTTTCCTGTGACTTATTTTCCTATCAAATTTGTGACTTTTTATCCTGTGACTTTCTTTCCGTTAACCTCAATAATTATGGAGAGTCTGAGTATACATGTATATAGGAGTTTTCACCAATCTCATTAGTGATGTCATATTCACTAATTTGCATGACAATAAACAAATACTACGTTGGCAATAAAACAATAAAGTATTCGACAGGAAAATAACAAATTTTTAATATGAAACAGGCACGGCCATGAATGCTCGCGAATCTGAAAATTAACTGGCAATTTCACGCTCATCCAGTGCATCAAAAAGTGTCGAGATTTTTTGGGCCGAGATATATCAGGGCCGAATCTAGTCTCATTCAATGGAACTGTCGTTCCTTACGAAATCTCAAAAGTTAACTTCCGCGTAAAAAAAAAAATTCTTGTCAGTATATGTCAGAAGAGATTTAATAAATTAAAAAATATCAATATAAGTAAAACAAACTAACAAAATGACTTTTATTACACACAGGTTCCGGGTTTCAGTGGTATTGGACGTACGAGAGAGGATACAAGACTTGGGATCACTTTTGCACTTTATGTTAAGAAGATCTTCATTAGTTGAGTGTGTTAGTGTGTTACACGAACGTGTTTACAATGCGCATAATTTTTTTTTATCCATCTGTATGTGCAGCCATGTTTCTCAACAAATCCTAAGTACACATTTTATACCATAAAGAGTTCGCTGATGCTCACATATAACTTTGTTTTTTCCAAACCAATTTTGGTTCTGTTAGTGTTAATATGAGGCAGGTGCAACCTGAAACACTCCCGAAGAACAGTAATCTTCCTGTTTACAAAATATCAAGCTTAATAATAACACCACCTAAAACTCCAAACTCCGGACAGTTTTCGTATCAGCTACCGAACATTGTTTCATTTTTTATTTGATAAAAAATGGACGAGTTCCGGTTTAGGTCACATGATTTTTCTTTTAAATTATTTCCGGTTTGGCAGCCATATTGTTGATCATTTTTAAGTGTCATAGTACCTGTGCATACTTCTACCATTAACGCTTCCTTTGGGAGCATAATATGTTTTAGAGACTTAGAAAATTCATATTTTTTCTGTCAGGTTTATATTTTTTAATTTTGATATGATAAATTCATAATTCTAATATGAAATAATGCATTTTTACACTTCAAAACTAAATAAAACAAGATTGAATTTCCAATCCTTTTATTCTGAATATTTTTATCAAACCTTCAATGTGAATTAATTATTTCTATATAATTTTCACTTCTGAAAGAATTATTGAATTAAATAACAAAAAAATAATGACAATTTAAAGTTGAGTCTTCAATGAAAGACAATGGAAATTTTCCATTTCTTGCCAACCAGACAGGTAAATTTTCATGGCAAACTCTCCTATACTACCTGATAAATTTATAATGAAGATATTTTTCACCAATTGGATACATTATAAATCAGTGTATGAAAATGTCTAGTTGATAATATCGTTTATTTAAATAAATCTTGAGTAAATTAAATCATAATTCATTCGTTGACTGTTGTTTAGGGTGGTACTAAACAAAGACTGGTGAAGACTGGTCAAGACTGGAGAAGAGATGTCTTTAAAAATCGATTTATATAAAGAAATAAAGATTGAAAATGATTAAATATGACTTATTATTGCTTTTTAGATGTAAAAAAAATCATATTATATCACAAAATATTAAATTCCGTCACAAAATATAAAATTTCCTAGTTCCCAATCACGGCGATTTGCAGATCGACATGAAGAAAAGAAGCCATACTAGAACATTGATAATATTTGCTAAAATATATCGTTTTAAATAAAAAAAATTGTAATAAAGTACTGAAAATGATTATTAAATATAGATTTTCATATAGGCAACACTTAAACCTATGTAAAACGTAAATTATGGCTTCTTTTCTTCATGTCGGTCTGCAAATCGCCGCGATTGGGGAACGAGGAAATTTTATATTTAGTGACGGAATTTAATATTTTGTGATATAATATGATTTTTTTTACATCTAAAAAGCAATAATAAGTCATATTTAATCATTTTCAATCTTTATTTCTTTATATAAATCGATTTTTAAAGACATCTCTTCTCCAGTCTTGACCAGTCTTCACCAGTCTTTGTTTAGTACCAGCGGTTGTTTATAGTTGAGAAATATTCAGCGATTTTCATGAAAAGAACAAGTTTTTACAAACAATAAAAATTTATTGGTAAAAAGATAGCATAAGTATGGGCTTAAATTTAACTTGGATGGGACAAAAATGAGTGCCTCATGCTTGAAGGACGTCATGTTATTTGCTCACAAAAGATACTTTGCAGAGCTCCTAAAGAGCAATAGTTTGTTTGGACTGCTGCTTAGCCCTGCAGGTAACAAGTTGCAGGTGGGACAAGCAAGAATGAGATCAGCTGACTGGTATTAAATTTGAAATTTTCATACTTCGCCACTGAAGCTTTAATTACTTTATAGGCGAGTTTGTTTGGAGTGTCCAATTTGACTGCTGCTTAGCCCTGCAGGTAACAAGTTGCAGGTGGGACAAGCAAGAATGAGATCAGCTGACTGGTATTAAATTTGAAATTTTCATTCTTCGCCACTGAAGCTTTAATTACTTTTTAGGCGAGTTGCAACGAAGTTGCAGTCGGCTATGTTTTGGTGAAAGGCGGGCGGGCGGATGGGCGGGCGTATGTTAGCCTATCTTCGTTAACGCGATAGCGCTCTTAGTTTTTGGCCGATCAACATCATTTTTGGTAGGAAGCATTATTACACTATTATTTAGAGCGAGTTCGAAATTCAAATTAAGGCCATAAAAAGTTAATTTCTTGGTTCTTAGGCCCGCCCGCATGTGGAAATTTGTCGCCGCATTGCTGATTTTATTGCAAAAATAGTAAAAAAAAAATTTTAATGCGGTAGTGCTGTCCGTACGGAAAAAACAACCGCATCCGTTTTTTCTCTTATATCGCGTGGTCGGTGAAACGCTTTAAAACGCATCATGCTTAAATGAGATTTAAAGCATCGTTATGACAATGTATAAATAAAAAACGTGTTTCCGTTTGACGTTTAGACAAAATGTCAATCGTTTCTGTGCAAATTCGGCACAAATGTTTGCCAGTTTTACCAGGGAACATAATAGGGAGCTTCTCCGAAGCTTGTACCTTATTTGAATTGTTTACGGAGATAAAAAAATAGTACGTTGGGACCAGCAGATTGGATGTTTCCTTAAAAATTAACCACTTGTGATGTTTCTGCCACCATCGGAAGAAATAAGAAATAAAATTGAAATTTTCAATAAAGTAATGAAAAGATTTATACATTGCCATATTTTTCACACAAAAAAAAAGAAGAAAAAATGCCTCCCTCATCACTTTTTACAGCAGTAAAAGGATAAAAAAAATGCCACCCTCCCTCATCAATTTTGACAAAAAAGGGCCTGAGAACCAAGTAATTAATTTTGCATGGCCTAATCTATTGTTTTTTTCTTGTAAAATCATGTTTTTTTTTATAGAAAAAGTACATATTTTGAGAATTACACATTTCTCTGAAACTACAAAAGATAGAAACTTAATATTTGGTATGGGTGGAGATGCCAATGTGAAGTTGTGCATTCAACATTTTTTATCCCCCGGGCTCAGCCCCACCCCGCTGGGGAATCTATAAAAAAATGTGACCGAGATCCCCACCCTAAACCATATATATTTATGATCAGGGTGACTAGGCAAATTAAATGCATTATAGCTCAGGTCCCGGGGTCATACCCTACCCTGTACCTGAAGTGAACTTTTTAATGGTTAAGATCCCCACCCCTAAACCATATATATTTATGATCAGGGTGACTAGGCAAATTAAATGCCTTATAGCTCAGGCCCTGGGGGTCATACCCCACCCCCTATCTTGAAGTGAACTTTTTAATGGTTGAGATCCCCACCCCTAAACCATATATATTTATGATCAGGGTGACTAGGCAAATTAAATGCCTTATAGCTCAGGCCCCGGGGGGTCATACCACACCCCTACCTGAAGTGAACTTTTTAATGGTTGAGATCCCCACCCCTAAACCATATAATATATTTATGATCAGGGTGACGAGACAAATTAAATGCCTTATAGCTCAGGCCCTGGGGGGTCATACACCATCCCTTACTTAAAGTGAACTTTTTAATGGTTGAGATTCCCACCCCTAAACCATATATATTTATGATCGGGGTGAATAGACAAATTAAATGCCCCAAGAGTTGAGGCCCAGGGTCATTATAGGCGAGTTGACTTGTTTATTCTTTAGTTTCTTACTTATTTATAAAACAAGATGAAATAATTTTGACTTGCAACTCGGCTGTTGCATCTCCAATGCTTTCTCGATTTTTGTATTACTTAAGACAATTATAATACATTTTTTGTATACCCAAAATGGTTAGAATAACAAAATCTTTCTTGTCATAAAATGTTGTGTTCTGATGTTTAAAGGTTACTTTTACCAATTTTTAGGACAAGAAAATCTGTCAAGCTGAGAGTTATCTGCAGTTGTCATGGAGATGTATACTAGGTTAAACAACTTGTAATGTGTCTCAATGACCTGATTTATTGGACTTCATTATAATAGTTTTTATTTTAAATTCATTATATATTATCAAGTTTAAAAAAAATAAATATAATTTCAGATTTATCCATGGACTTTGCTGACAAAACTTTTCCATATCAGTTGTATAACCATGACAAAATTTGGAACAAAAGGAATTTCCTTGCACCATGCTGTTCCTATGACACAAAAAGGAAATTGTTCGCATCATGCGGTTCCCATGACAATATTGATGTGGATAATGTAACAGAAAAAAAGTTTTATCCTCAGAAAATCCCAGAAGGTTTTGTTAACAAGAGAACTAGTTTGAAAGCGAGAAGACCAGCTCTTCCTTTACATGAAGACCCAGAACAAGGTCTGAATAATAATAATGCAGTATATACAATATATTGTCAAATGAAGATATAGATCTTATACATTTTAAACAAGAATTTCTGAAATCTGCATGATTTTTTTATAACCTATGCATACTGCAACAACAGTTTGATTCAACCATTTTTGAAGGAGGGTTAGGGATTATGGTGTTTAATGCCACTTTCAACAATATTTCAGTTATATCGTGGCGGTTAGTTTTATTGGTGGAGGAAACCGGAGAAAACCACTGACCTGTCGCAAGTCACTGACAAACTTTATCACATAATTTAAATGTTGTATCAAGTATACCTCGTCTGAGCGGGAGTGGAACTCACAACATTAGTGGTGATAGGTACTGATTGCATAGGTAGTTGTAAATCCAAATGAACTATTACCTCTATTGACTTAAAATGTTTCATAAAAAAGTTTGTTTGCAATTCCTACATTATATTAAATCAATATTCCTCAAAACTTTGCATGGTTGCCTATTTCCATATAGAGACTTGCATATAAATCACTACAGCTATTTGATGAGACGATTTCTGAAGGATTTATTGCCCTTTTTGAGTATTTATTAAAACAAATTGTACTTGCAACTCATTCTACATTTTTTAGAATAAAAATTCCTCATAATATTGTGTGCTTCCTTTATTAGTTAATGGAAATTCTCATATCATTACAGCAGTTTGATTAGACCATTTGTGAAGGAGTTTTTGTGATTTTCGACTGAGAATATTTCATCAAAATGTTTGCATATGATATAGAGACTTGCCTATCGATATGACAGTTTCATTAGACCTTTTATGAAGGAATTGTTGTCCATTTTGACAGTTTATACACAGAACTATTTCTTTGTTTTAAATATGAATTGCATGTTATCTTATTCCAAAAGAAGAAGGAATATGGGGGAGACATATGTTGTTGTGTCAAAAAAAACCATAGATTGGTAATTTTTTAATACAGCTGTGAACTTTATCTATGGTGTAATGGTTAACGTGCTTGCCTCAAGTGCTGTAGATCGAGGGTTCGAGCCTCGGTCAGATCAAAGCAATGACTATAAAATTAGTATTTGGTGCTTCGCCACTAACCACCCAACATCAAGGAGAAAGAGCACAGACTGGTTGGCTCGCAATTAGGATAATGTGTCCGAGTGGAGCAACATGTCTGCCTGCAGACTATTGTTTCAGTGAGCTTTAAACTTTTTAACATGTTTCAGCTCTAGTACAGACATCACCATCACATTGAATGTAGCTCACTTGACATGATATAACTGAAAAATTGCTCATTTTGCTCACAACAATCAACTCACTTACCGGTAATACAGCCATTTTAAAAAATGTTTATGAGAGTAACTGACTTAGTAATAGATAAATGAGTAAATTCTTTGACATTGATCATTTAATACTTCCATTAATTTGCAGTGACGTATCCATTAGTAGACAGAGTCACTGATCCAATTACTGAAGAGAAGAAAGAATTAACAAGCCTGTTATATAATCTTAAGTTTAACAGAGGCATTTTAAAAACAGTGAGTATGTATATCATTAAATAGTGTCTGCCGTGAAATACTGTCCTCTTTTACAATTGACTCTTATGATAAAGTCCGAGAATGGAATAAAGCGCAGCGATGACTTCTTTTGGTCCATTTAAGGTTTTTCATTTGAAATATAGCACAACAGGACACAATTTCATAGGACACTATTTTGCCTTACAAGTACATTTGTACATCAAAACCTGTTATGTAATCTTAAGTTTAATAGAGACATTTTAAAAACAATGAGTACATCAAAACCTGTTATGTAATCTTAAGATTACATGTATTTACAAAAATATAAGATTTTGAGCACAGAACACCAAGGGTACATGTATTTACAAAAATGTAAGATTTAGAGCACAGAACATCAAAGGGACATATATTTACAAAAATGTAAGATCTAGAGCACAGAACATCAAAGGGACATGTATTTACAAAAATGTAAGATTTAGAGCACAGAACATCAAGGGTACATGTATTACAAAATGTACATGTACCCTTGATGTTCTATGCTCTAAATCTTTTTATATTGTTATGTCAGTATACATCCCATTATAAATACATGTATAAATGATCATTTTTTTGGAATTCTGTATGTGATACCCATATAAGTTTATATTTTATTTGAATGCTAGTTTGTACTATAAATTTAACTTAGCTATATTAACAATTACCCATTCTTGATATTAAGTAATACTATTTATTGGTTAGTTCGACATAACTTTTGGGTATAAGTTACACTTTATAAGACCTCATGTTGACAGTGAATGAAAAATGGCAATGAAAGTGATATTCCTTTACCATGAAGATCTCTACCTGGGTTTTAAATCATTTTCTTGTTTTCCCCATGGTACACACGAATTATCTTTTATTAGAATTGTATAGTTGTTCAATGGTCATATACAGATTCCAGTGGATTTGTAGATAACAAAACTTGTGGATTATGAATGTCTCTTGTCTTGTACATGTATAATAAATATGTTTTCCAGAAACCAGGTAATAAAACAACAAGATACTTAAGTTATGGATGTTTCAATGAACTGAAGAATAAACTAGATGACCTTGGCATTGAGGAGGATGTCCCTGACAGTGAGGCCATGACATTTCTTCATCCAAAATTCCATTATTTGATCTCATTATATCAGAAGTATAAATCATGTACAGAAATTAAGGTAGGTTGTAGGACATAATTTAAAATCATAGAATTTCCTCATTTTTTTCAGAAAAGAGTTTTTGATTTGATTTGACACAACTTTCAGTAATATTTCAGCTATATCATAGCGACCAGTTTTAGTGGTGGAAGAAGCCGGAATACCCAGAGAGAACCATCGACCATGGGTAAGCAACTGGTAAACTTTATCACTCGCTACTGCAAGTCGAGTGCACCCTTTTTTGTAATTTACAAAGCCGGGTGCAAGCCCACGCTGTATTTGTGATAGACTTGTATAAGTTGTTAGGTAATCCAACTACCTAACTCATTGAGCCACCCAGGCCCTTTGAAGGGACAGTTTTAAAAGATATAGAAAGAATTAGGTCACACTATGTTTAACATCAAAATAATTATCCCGGTTGTAGTGTAGCTTGCAAAATAATTGCCAGCACATTGAAATGCCAATTTTCAAGTAGAACATTAAGGACTTGATTTTTCCAAACAAGGGAGATAATTCACATTCTATTTTCAAAATAAGAACATAGGGCAATTTGGTACTTGTTTTTTTAGCTCACCTGACCCATTAGAGATAAAGGTTAAGTTTAAATTGCAAAAATGTGTAGCATATCAAGATCTACCTACCCTGCAATTTTGAAGTTAATCTGAGTACCCAATTTGGAGTTATTGTTTTTTTTTCATCAAATTTTCAATTTTTTTTATACTTTTTGTCCTTTATTTCAAAAACTATAAGAGATAGATGTTAAGTTTAAACTGCAAACATGTTCAGCATGTTAAGATCTACCTATCCTGCAATTTTTAAGTAAATCTGAATACCCATTTTGGAGTAATTTCCCTTTTTTCATCAAATTTTCAAAATGTTAATACCTTTTGTCCTTTATTTCAAAAACTACAAGAGATAGATGTTAAGTTTAACACATGTTCAGCATGTCAAGATCTACCTAGCCTGCAATTTTAAAATAAATCTGATTACCCATATTGAAGTTATTGCCCTTTTTTCATCAAATTTTAAAAATTTTAATACTTTTCATCCTTTATTTCAAAAACTATAAGAGATAGATGTTAAGTGTAAACTGAAAACATGTCCATCTTGTCAAGATCTACATGTCCTGCAATTTTGAAGTAAAATTGATTACTAAATAACAAAACTGAATTTTTTTATATATTTTTTTTTTTTATATTAATTTGTACCTCCTCCCACACCAATTGAGATCAGTCTGTCTGTCTGTCCTATCAAACTGTCCATCTCCCTTGTAAAGTGCAACTCCTCTCAAACTAATTATTGCATTTGAATCAAAAACTGCACAATATTAAGACTTACATATAAAAGGCAGAAAATTGGACTCTAGCATATTATCTAGCCATATTATCATATGACCTCTAAACCCCTATTATTCCAAAATGATTATCTCACTTTGGTGGAACTTTGCGCAGCTAATGCACCATATGAAAATTTACAAAAAGGAGAGCTGCTGTCACTTAACATTATCTTTTATGCATAAATATAGAAAACAGTTCAGGTAATGATTATCTCCCTTTGAAATTTGCTACAGTACCATTCTATTGTCAGGTGAGCGATACAGGATCAGTGGGCTGAGCCTCTAGTTTAATGTTGTTTTATCATTCTCCATACATTTAGAGAACAATATTAGCAAAGATTAGGATGGATTCAGTTGGACTGTTGAAAAAGTTTTGTAATTCAACTAAAGAGGAGCAGGGGGAATAGTGTGAAGAATGCAATGGGATATTGCAGTTTATTGTCATTTATTCTGAAAAGACAAGTTGTAAATATTGTTGATGTTTGAGTATATATAATTTAGTCTCACACCTGTGCACTCGATACAATCCTTTATGATAAAGTTTATCAGTGACTTGCTACTTGACAGTTGTTTTCTCTGGATTTCCTCCACCTTTTAGGCTGTGTGTCACAAATATAACTGAAATTTGATGAAAGTAGGGTAAGAATAACACTTATCCTTTTGTTGGAAGATATTGTGTGTATATCTAAACTCAACTGTTTAAAGGTCAGTTCAGATGAGCAAATATTTGTTGCTGCTTTATCAGAATATTTATTTATGAAAATTTTGCCAATTTAGCTAAGAAAACATCTCTCACAAAGAAAAAAAGAGTCTTCAAACTGACTTTATTATCATTATATGGAGATTTGCATACTGTTTGTCAGGGGTCGGTTTGGTCATGATTGTACAAAAAATGTAAGTTTATGCAATCAATGGTGAATGCCTATCACCACTAACGTTGTGAGTTTGAATCCTGCTCAGACGAGGTGTACTTGATACAACATTATGTGATAAAGTTTGTCAGTGACTTATGGCAAGTCAGTGGTTTTCTCCGGGTATTCCGGTTTCTTCCACCAATAAAACTGCCTGCCACTATATAAATGAAATATTGTTAAAAGTGGTGTTAAATGCCATAAATCAACCTAAACTAACCATACTGTTTGATCAGAATAATTTTGAGTTATTGGCCTTTATGACAATATGTGCTTTCAGAGTATTTTTTGCTTTCAGAAAGTGAATTCTAGATATGCTGATGGCTGTTTAGGTTATCTCCCTTTAAAGTCAGCTAAATCAGCAGGATGTTTAATAAAACCAGTTGAAGATTTCCGTAAATTAAGTATCCTATTGTTATAAAATTCTTGTAATTTTCACATAATTTGAATTTTGTTTATGAAAAGAAAGTTTAAGCAATGATTGGCAACAATTCCACCAATATCAACAAAATGCACAATAACCTTTCACCTCATAACATTGAATTTAAAAACAAGACCATGACTTACGATGTTGTAAATCCAGGTCCTGCGTTGGGACAGACACAAAAATGTTAATCTGATTAATAGGATCCAAACCCTCCCTCTTAAGATAATATGACCCTTTTTTAAATAGATAATCACCATCTACTTTGAATAAAAGATAATTTCAAAAATGAAGATCAATCACATGAAAGTATATGCACATGTAATGGCATCAAAATGTATTAACAAATCCAGAAAAAACTTTAGGTCAAAACAAGTTAGCAAACTCAGTGCAATGCCACCATTTTGTCACCAATCCAAAACATTGGAAAATTAGAGAAGAAAACAAGTTGACCAGTAAAAATAAATTGGGAAGTTAAGACAAGTAATTTAAATCACATGACCAAGTGTCACAGATTTGTCACCAGTCTAAAGTTTAAAGCATTACAAATGGCAATATGTGTGTGTACATCTAACAAGTACAAGTGAACAAAATCACCTGAGAAGGGGAGAAAAAAGGGGAAAGGGTAGAGGCATTTGTTTTTGTGTCAAACATAACCTGTAATTAACATGTATTAATATGGAGTACCCACAATAACGGGGAACCTTTTATGCCCTCAATGTTGGCGTTGCAGGCATTAAGTTATTCCCATATCGTACATAGTTACATCTGTACATTTGACCGTATGTATGTCTGTCCTTCCTGCATATGGTTTCTGTTCGATGACATAAGATCCACTGAAGCAAACTATTTCAAATTTATACACAAAATAATTAAAGAACCAGAAAAGGCAGACTAATTTCAAATTCAGATTTTATCACTTTTTCCATTCTGGAGTCAAGTTCCTGTTTACTTTACCCTTAAAGCAGGGGCATTTGTGTTCTATTGACACATACTTCCATTTGTAGATCATTGTATTATTTTTATATACATGTACTTAACTACCAGAAATATCATGTTTAACATATGACGACAAAGAAGATGTGAAGGTTGATACCACTTGTTCTATAAATACTGATGATGAAATATATGGAGTTACAGCATGTTACAGCAGAGATAAAGGTAATAAAACTAGATTTACATAGATCTAAGCCATCTACAGCATGTTACAACAGAGATAAAGGTAATAAAACTAGATTTACATAGATCTAAGTCATCTACAGCATGTTACAGCAGAGATAAAGGTAATAAAACTAGATTTACATAGATCTAAGCCATCTACAGCATG